>VZRV01004813.1:416226-613573 GCA_013398115.1 Falcunculus frontatus | reverse complement strand
CGCTGCTCCGCGCCTCGGTGCGCCCGGCGCAGCTCCCTGGTTACCGAGCACAACACGCCGCGCCGCCCCGCCCCGCCGGCTCGCGGCGAGGAAGCAGGTGCGGGGGTGGGGAGAGGGCGGGAGCGCGGGTGCGTGTGCCGGGGATGCGTGTGCCGTACCCTTGCGGCGCTTCCCGGTGCGCGGCCGCCTGCGGGCTGCAGCCCGTGCCCCGGAGCCCGCTGTCCTTGCGCGCATCGCGGGGGGGCCGCGCCGCGCCCCGCCCCGCCGCGGCTGCAGCAGCAGCAGCAAAGCCGGGCCAGCTTGTCCGGGGGCGGCTGCGTTGACCGCTGTGCCGGGGAATTGGAGGATGAGACACCGGCCTCAGCCCCGAGACTCGACACCCCCGAAGTGCGTTCTAGCGAGCAGCCGAAATACTTCTGAGAACGAGTGTATCGACCTGTCGCTGCTAATTACTATTACTAGTTATATTACTATTATTATTATTATTGCTGCAATATAGAGCGTGCTGTAGGGCATTACCTTTGGCGTAGGCTCCAGAGCATCATCACGCATAAGGCAGAGAACTGCACAAGCAAACTGGGACAGCAGCTCTTACATAACAGCAGCAGGACAGAAATATTCAAAGGAGCTGGCAAGACGGTCTACCACTTTTGAGCTCAAACCACGCTAACCATGCAACAGTGTTTGTGCCCCCAGTATAAAACGTGATTCTGCCTCTTCCAAAAACATTGCACAACCCCTATGACTTAATTTCGCTTTTCCCTCCTTCATTGTAATTGATACCTTTAAGGCTATCTTCATGCAAGAGACAGAAGGATATTTTTCTGCTTAAGAGATGGATCATCTGTGGTCTGTGTCATTGGGAAAAAAACCCACTCATTTGGAGCTGAAATGAAGTTGGGAGAAGCAGTGCCAATGAACCTCTTAGTTTTCATCGTTTCTGGCAGTGCTGCAGTGATTCTACAACATTAGCATGCACGGTGTTTACTGAGTGGATGGATAAAATCTGAGTTAGGCAGCAGAGATTACTCAGCAGCACCCTGTCCTTTAGCACCTGTCATATTAACATTGGTGCTACCCTCGTGATAGGAACACTTATTCTTGTGGCACCAATCCTAACACTGTGCAGTTATGGATTGCACACTTGGAGCCAGGGTCCTGTGTGGAAGAAGCAGACATATCAGGAGCTACAGCAAGAATTCATGTGAAACTGGGGTATACATATCTAGGTCACCTCCAGCCATCCACAAAAATTCTCTCTTTCTGACAATGAGTGTAACCAGGCATATTTGGCCTGAAATTTTCCTGCTTTNGGGTTAGGGGTCAGGTTTGTGCAGGAGGGGAACTGAAAAGCTTTTCTCATCCAGTTTTTCTTACCTCTTTGTCCTGCTTTTCTGCCTTACCCCGTACCAGTTGCAGCACCAAAGATGACAAAGGAAGTGGATGCTAACGCGTTACTGTGTTCCCCCTTTCTTCATATATCTTCTTGCTGAATAAATTCCTCACTTTGCTGTCTCTTTCAGAAAATACTCTCTTATTTTTCTAGGTTAAGAGTGTGAGTATTAAGCTGAGCAAGAGCATCCTCACTGCAAAAGCTCAGACTTCGTATAGTAATACTACTATTTTTTGAAGCAGTTCAGCAAAGTACTTGCTAGTGTAAGCTTCAATTTCAGCACTAAATGCTGCACTATATACTTTAAAAGCTCAGCTAAAAAAAATTGTGTATGTTATCCCAGTGACAATGCGTTATTATTTGTCATTGCTACTTTTTATATTTTGCTTTTAATTGTTAAAAAATCATGATCTGAAATTGTTGCCTCTTGGGTATTTGTAAAAACCTCTTCTGAAAGGAAAGGGGACTAGATTTGATAATGTGTAGCAAGGGGCACCTCACTTTCTGTGCATGCTCTATCAACATGACTCAGAATTTTTGAAAAGGAAAAGCAAGAAATGTATTCAGAGGTTTTTTCTTAATTTAAAAGTAATCACATCCTTACTGCAGGTGTACACTTTATTCCCCTATGATTTAAAACATGCTTAATGTTAAATGTTTGTATTAAGTGAAGATTCATTACTAGATATTGGCATTGGTTAGCATGAGACACAAATATTGCTTCCACTGTAGAGACAAGAAAAGAAAAAGAAGTATAGTAACAGAAGTCATTAAAGGGCTCTCACTGTGCCTAAAGCAAATTCTTTATTGTGCAGCACACTTCTGAGAGCTCTCTGCTGAAACGGCCTCAGCTCAGGACAGGTGACAGCCAGGCAAACTGCACTGGTGGACAAGTCTAGCCAGGCACTGAAGGATGGTGTCCCTCTTCCAACAAACACGTCTTCTGAGTACTCAGGTAGAGCATCGCAAACCACAAGGAAATACAGCCAATATCACTGACAATGGCTCTGGACCAAGGACAACACAGCACCCCTGAAGGCTGCTGCTTGTAGCTGAGACATGAGAAGGTCTTTTGCACTGAAGAATTTGGGGCACTCTTCCTCAAAAGAGAAATACTGCCTATAAAAGAGGTACAGTAATGTTTCAGTTTGCCTCATTATTGTATTGCTCTCTACTTGGTCCAGTTTTGGTTGCCAGACTTCAAAAAAAATCTAAATCAGGTAGAGAAAATCCAGAGGATGGCCATTGGAATGGTGGAAAGTTTAGAATGCTCAATCCAAAAGAAAAGTCTGAAATAGGTGTTCAATCTAGAGATTAGAAACTGGCATGAGGTATAAAAGCATGCTAAAGGAGCACTAAAAGGAGCACTCAAAAGAAGGGAATAATCACTTCTCAGTGTCCACAGTGCATAGGACAAGAAATAATCTGCTTACCTTGCAGACGGTATTGTCATATCAGAACCAAAAATTTTAGGAGGAAATAAAGCTTTGCACCACGTACCATAAGAAAGAAGTGAAATTGGCATTGTGGAAGATATTTAAGCACAGACTAGACAAGTGTCTTCCTGGAAGGCATTTTTCATTTTTTGATACTTTGTCAGGGTGCAGAATAGGATATCTCTGTAAGTGTCTTGATCTCTTTTGAGTCCATTTGCTTCATCTGTGAATGCTGAGACTGGTTTGAGTAAAAGAGCATACCCTTCTTCCTGCAGGTTTTGCAGCAAGCAGTAGTTGCCACTTCCTTCCTGTCCTAAACTGCCACACAGTATCTGTGTACAACCTGGAAGCATTGCCACACACCTCCTGAGAGATACGTGCAGTTCCACATCTGCTTTTCATTTACTGTATCAAGCATAAATGTAGAAACATATAATCAAAGAATCATTTAGTTTGAAGAAAGACTTGTAAAATCGTCAAGCCCAACTGTTAACCCAGTCCAAGTCCACTGCTACACCCTGTCTCTAAGCATCACATGTCTTTTAAACACCTCCCGGGACAGGGAATCAATTACTTGGCTGGGCAGCCTGTTCCAGGGCATGACAACCCTTCCCACGAAGAAATTTTCCTAATAGCCAATCTCAGCCTCCCCTGATGCAACTTGAGGCTGTTTGTTCTTGTACTATCCCTTATTAATAGGGAGAAGAGACTGACACCCATCTTGCTACAACCTCCTTTCAGGCAGCTGTAGACAACAAAAAGGTCTCCCCTGAGCCTCCTTTCTGCTAGGGCAAACAACCTCAGCTTCCTCAGCCACTCCTTGCAAGACTTGTGCTCCAGACCCTTCACCAGCTCCATTGCCCTTCTCTGGACACACTCCAGCACCTCAGTGTCCTTCTTGTAGTGAGGGGCCCAAAACAAGATTCAAGGTGTGCCCTCCACAGTGCCGAGTACAAGGCACTTCTCTGGTCCTGGTACAAATCACTTCTCTGGTCCTGCTGGATACACTTTTTTCTGTTTGCCATCAGCCTTCTTGGCCACCTGGGCACAGCTGGCCCAGCTCATGTTCAGGTGCTGTTGACCAGCACCCCCAGGTCCTTTTCTCCTGGGCCACTTTCCAGCCACTCTTCCGCAGCCTGTAGCTCTGCATGGGGCTGTTGTGACCTAAGTGCAGGATCTGGCACTTGGCTTTGTTGAACCTCATACCACTGGCCTCAGCCCGTCGATCCAGCCGGTCCAGATCCCTCTGCAGAGCCTTCCTGCCCTTCAGCAGATCCACACTCCCTCCCAAATTGGTGTCTCCCCTGCAAACTGACCAAGGCTGCACTTGATCCCCTCACTCAGATCACTGATAAAGATATTAAATAAAGGAAAGGAACTGACCCCAGTACTGAGACCTGGGGAGCACCACTTGTGGAACACCACTTTTTTTCCCTGAGTTCCAGCCAAAGCTCTCTGTTCAGCCAGGCCGGTCTTCCCTGCTGGCTCATCTTTCAGCACATTGGGACAGGCTGCTCCTGCACATTTAAGATTTCCTTCCTGAAGAATGACCAGCCTTCCTGGACTCCTTTGCCTTTCAGGACTGCCTCCCAAGGGATAGTCAACCAGTCTCCTAAACAGGCCAGTCTGTTCTCCAGAAGTCCAAGGCAGCCAAAATCTCTCCTTATTTCTCCAAGAATCTGTAAGATGTAAAACTGCATGATTTGTTCTACATAATTTTGTATATCGTACTTGAGTGCTTATGTTTTATATTTGAATGTAACAAAACCTGGGTGAACAAACTTTGAAAATAAAATGAAGATACAACTAGAAGCCAGAGGATATATTCCCTCTAACACAAATTGTACTGAATTACATGAAGTATAGAAACACACCATTTAAATTCCCTTGCATTGTGCTGAAATAAATGAATATAGTGGGATGAGATTACACAAAATGATGTGGGAGTGGAAAAAATTCAGGAAAAAAATCATCTGCTACACTAGTATATTATACTAGGGTATATGATATGTTCTTGTAAGTGAAGTTATCAAAATTAAAACAGTTTAGAGATACTTAATTAGTATTTATATGTACTGAATGAGCTCAGTCTAGCATATGGCAAGAGTCAAGCTAAAACAAATGACATTTATTTCTAGTGTTAGTCACTCCATTTTCATCAAGAAAGTCATTATATCCTTTCAAAATGTATTGTTTTGACAGTTGTCTCTTGTTTATGCTTCACAAGTTACACTAAATTGGAAAAAAAATTGCTAAAATCTCAAACTTCTATAAAGGAATGAAAACTGGATGCTCCAATACTGTCTAAAACAGACTAAAAGGTTATTACTTGAAGGTCATATTCAAGCAGAAGAACTGCCAACCTAAATATTCCATTAGAAGCTGCCCAATCCAGTAGGTGAATAGCAGCAAGGCTGCCACAGGTTCCTATTCCCACATCCAGCCAGTAGCAAAGCTGAGTGTGCACTCCCCGTGGGTGCTTGTGCTCATCATATAAAGGTGTGTGCACAGGAATGTGTGGCTGCACACACAGTCCAGCAGGGACCAAAACCACAGCACTCATGCTGACACTTGTCACAGGACCAGCCTGATCCTGCCTTATCAGGGTGAAAGCCTGAGAGCAGAAAATATCTGCAAATACATATGCAGCCGTAAACAGTGAATCCCTCCAATAGCCAACCCCTGATCTCTCCAGTATTACGGACACAGATCAACTTCTTACGCCCCTGTCTTGTGGGTGAGTCTGATGCTTGTTAGTGGTTACACACATCGACATTCACATCCACTCACACCGTGCATGTTCTCCCCTCTCTCCACGTGCTGGCAGCAGAGATGCAAGGGCTCCTATAGCCCCTGCTCCCCCTCCAGCTGCACGCAGAGTAGTGAGCCCCTCACTGTGGAAAATAGCTCAGAATAGAGTTTATTGAGAAGCCAAGACAGACTGCACTGATCAGATAATGGACAGACAAGCATAACAGCCAGCAACCTCTTTACAGGACACATTTTATCCCCTTAGCGTTTTATTTTCCCATATTCCTCTGCCTACCCTTGTGCCTCCACACCCTTGTGTGTTATGGAGATGTCTTTAAACACATAACCTAACATTTTTTAACAATGATTTGGCATAGAAAAAACAAAAATAAAATCAGTTTTAACATGATAAGAGTGAATTCTTTGTAATTAACTGGTAGTACCAAGCAATCATGATCAGATTGTGCCACCCTGTGGACTGTATCAAAAAGCTCTTTCCTTTAGTGCTGGGCTAAAATGATGCTGCAGGAACAGGCCAAGAAATTCTCAGCCACCAAAGCAGAAATTAATTTGAATTTCCTTACATTCCAGTAGAGACAAGATGTCTTTTTTGAACTGTGCCTTTGAACAGAACTGGGCAGGTTTTCAGCTGGCACCAATCTCAAACAAACATGGACAAATATCTTATCAGGATAAGTCATAATACTTTGGTGAATTATCTTCCTGTTATGTAACACTAGGCAGAATAATTGTGTTTCTTTACTTTCTTGGAGATACACGCGTGAACAGAAAAAACAATCCATCTTAAATTATAAAGAAATCAAAATAATTACTTCTCTGAAATACAATATTACAGTAAAACAACAAATCTTTGTGGTAAAAACAATAAACAAGATGGAAACCACAGAGTATGTCAGTGGCCAGAGTAAAATGGTGATTTGGAGACTAAATTAAAAGACTAACCTGGTAAGAAGAGGGGGCTCACAGGAAAGCTGGAGTCATTAGACAGTGTGGAGCTGTCTTTTAAGTTCTAATCTGAAAGGAGATCTAAACAGAAATTGAGAACAGGGTATTTAATAAGGGATGAGAAGATTGGTGTGCCACATGAAGCAGCTACAGCATCTGAAAGCAACAAACTGGTGTTGCCAAAACATGACAAGGCAGGTGAAATCAGTCAGAGATTGGAGAAAGCATTATTTTTCTATGAAGAAATGGATTTTGAACCTGTTTGCTTTACTTCAGTGGTTATAAGCATCATATGGGTCTAGTGTGAGGCTAATCTCCCTGGTAATATGATATCTACATGGAGGAAACCCTAGTCCCATGATTTTTCATAATCTGTAATCAACATATTTAAGATTCTCATAACCACTATCATTACTCAGCTTTTTGCTGATTGACACAGTGGCTATTCTCTGTCACTGTCATTATGCTTGAAGCTTCAGAGCTGTTTTTTATGACTTCCATAGTGGTGTGGCTGCAAAACATATGAAATAACTATTAAAATCAAATATCTAAAATATATTTAGTACGGTAAGTATTTTACATGACAAGGCATGTGTCTGAGCCACTGTATACTATGTCTGAGTGAAAGAATTTATCCAAAATCTTTCCTGACTTCATTTTGAATATATCTTAAACTCATTAGGTAAAAGAAACATCTTGGCATTCATGTGAACTTCCAAGGGCAGAAATCTGCCATCTCTGTGAAATTAATGTTATTAGATATTTTCTATCTTTTGATGTTGACGGGTAGCACCAGAAGTTCTTCTGAACAATGTCAAGATTCTTTTTGAGACATCCATGCTTTTTATCATGCTTATTTTCTTTCAGGAGCTTGAAGCTCTGTGTCTTGTCTAATAGAGTGCAATGAGTAGGAAGCATGTTGTTTTCTATGAAAACAGATGGTGTTGTTTAAAACAGTATTGTAATTTCTGTTAAAAAATGCTTATTTAGAGTAGGAGTTTTAGGAATAATATAACGTAATAAAGAGACAATGAAAAATAGGAATACACAAATCTCTGTTATACAGAAACAGGCAGGAATTTTTTTAAGAACAAACACTTTCTGAATTGGTAGATCAAACCTAAGAATGAAATTATGAGATTTCTAATTGGCCAGTAGAAAGGCCAAGCAATGTTGAAAGAAGAAGTTATCACGCCTACAAAATGCCTTTATTTCTTTTTTCCAAAATTATGTGCTACCCATCTCTTGGCTTTAACTATGTCCTCTGTTCCAGTGCTATGCTTTATCCTGGAGGTGGCTGCATTTTATGTGAGTCATTCATTCCTACAATGTCTGAATTTTTTCACTGGATGTTTCCCATATTTAGCTGTGATTACGAGTAAAGTAGGTAGTTTCAAGACTACACCGCAACATTTATTTCAGGAAAATACTGTGGCACGATATAAAAATACAGAATGTAGTTTAAATTCATCATAAGAATTATTCAGTAAGTACGCTCTTCCACTGGGGCAAAAAGTACCCAAGGCAACTCTTTCTTGCTGCCTTAATGCTTTGGGTGAACATGTTTTCCTGTATAGATCAAATCGTTGTTAAATTATGTTCTTGAGAGAACAATCAATCTTTTGGAAGAGTTCTTCTGTTGTAAAAAATGTCTCATAATTGTGTCTCTTTGACCTCCAAAAATTAAGTTTTATAGCTGAAAGAGAAACTCAGACAGTCCACTGGTTATTTATATCCTTAGAGGGTTTTACTTTAAATTACCAGTATCACCTTTTCTAAAACTGGTCCTCCATGTTATGGGGACCATTATGCGCTTTGATTTTGGTAGTGCTGTTTGCAGATGCCTGTCAGAGTCAAAGTTATGGTATTAAGGCCCAGATGCTTCTAGCTCCTCTGTGCTTATTTCTGGAGATTTCATAAATGTTCTCTGTTCTCCAGAGACAGACTTTGTTGTTGTTTACACAGATTTTATAAAATATTGCCAGAGCAGAATGGCTTGATTTTGAATCCATGTTGCACTGGTGGGGATGACTGTAACAGCCACTGTTCTGACTAGCACCTCTGACTTTGAAGCGCATTACCCTAAAACTAAAAGGACAACCTGCCACAGAATTGCCTGAACCACCAGCACTCTGCAGCTCAGACTTGCCGCAGACTCATATCCTCTGGACACAGAAGAGAGCAATACTGTCAGTAGTGGCTTGCACGGTTGAGAGCATAAGAGCTATGTAGAGTTGACCATACCTGCCTTTTTCATAGAATTCTTTCTGGACGTTTTGTTTCTGCCCAAGCTTTGGCAACTGCAGGCCACTCTGTGATTCTCCATTCTTCAATGTCTCAATATGATAAACTGCAGGATTCCAGATATAATGCTGAAGAACTAAATGACACAGTTGTTTTTAATTAATTTTTAGATCTATATTTTGGTTCAGGAACTTTCCCTGCATAGCTCCCAAGTGGGGGTTTTTGGGGATTTTGGGGAGTTTCTGGCAGAACCATTGAGTACAAGGCTCTGCAAATACATTACACTTTTAACTACAAGTCAGATAACGCGTCCAGTGGTCCAACAATCTTGGAACATGTGTATGATTGAGGTTATCTGAACTCCCAGTCCTGAATGCAAAACAAGGCAAAGCTTACCAGGTTCTTCAGTCCTACAATCTGCACCTTAAACAGCAGCTTTAGAGGTGAGCCACCCAATAATTTTCTGAGCAAACTAGGGAGGACCCAGCATTGATAGCCTCTAAATCCTTGGGATTTCTTTTGTTTTCTGTTATGTTCTGAGGAAAACCACATTAGATGCTTCCCATTCTGCTTCTCTTTTCTCATCTCAAAATTCCCATCCCAACTCCAGTCAGCTCAACCCATCCCAAGAAAAATCCAAACAGATTTCATTCTAAGGAGTATGTGGGTAAGGTCAGACTGCTCATTTTATTGACTGTGCTTCAAAATAAGGAAGCAGCAAGAAATTAATCAGCCAGTCAGAGGGTATTTTCTCTGATTTTATCTCAAGATCAGATTAGGTTGTCATCACCATACAAGAATCTTTCATAATATATTCCTGACAATTGGATCCACCCATTGTTTCAAAAGGCATGTGACTTATCTTTGTCTTCAAAATTGGAAAGTGGAAGCATTCTTGCTGACATTGATTCCTCCACTCTTGCTTCCCCTTATCATTTCTGATGGTTGTCTAGTCAATGAAATCTCCGCTTGTTTCTTGTTTATTTTTAAAATCTCAGTCCATGCACTGTCCTGACAGTCTTATTTATGTCTTAGGACTGTTCCCTGGTCAGTCCAGAGATCTTTGGTTAAGATCAAGTGATCTTAATTGAAAGTGTTAGCAGTCATTCCTGGTGTATGTCCTTTAATTCTACATTTTAGTCTTACTGTGCTTTCTTTCCTAAGTTTCTTAAGTTTGACTGGCCCGTGTCAAACAGTCATGTTGTTTAATGCTTTGCTTTTGTGTTAATAGTTTCATTTCCCTAACATTTTCACTGTCTCTCATAATTTTATTTCCTGATGTTTTTAATCATTCAGATCATGATTGTGAGTACATGTGATTCAATTTACTGATGCAGATTTCCGTATGTTAAATATCTGTTTCAGAATTCCTACTTAGATGCGCTTGTCTCCCAAGACCTTTATGGAATAATTCAGGCGTTATTCTACTGAAAGTTTCATCACTGTAAAACTGAAAACATGCATGAAAGTGCACGTGTTCTTTCAAGGATTCCAAACTCCTTGTACTTGATGGTAAATGATTTTCCACATCTGGAGTTCCTGCAGTCTCTCCATGCTTGGATGCCTGTGTCCACAACCTCTCACCCTTACAGCATAAGATTTATCAAGCTTACTCTCCTTAATAGCAAGCTATCTGAGAGCAGTAAAAATTAATGACCTGCAATACAAAATGGTTAAATTAATTATTTGCCAGTTTCCCAAGGACCATAATTGCATTTCCATTCTCTGTGGAGCTCTCCAATTAGCTTGCTGAGGGACTAGGGTGCTCAGCAGTGTGGAGGTTACAAGTACAGAAGTTTGTATGGGTGCTCAGGAGAGAGGGAGTAGGGGAGATGGTCAGAGGTGGCTAGGATGGCTATATGGGTGAGGGTGAGGGCAAAGGTTTGGATGTTTTATGACTCTGGAGACTTCTGGGATGACTAGAAGGAAAGTATATGTGGAAGGAATGACTGCTGCAGTCTTTCATCAGAGGAAAATTCTGTAATTAGTTTGGGACATAACTTCTCTGGGACTCATAGGTATGCTGAGGGAAGAACAGCTTTCATGACATGACCTTTATCTTTTTTCCATTTAAACCCGATCAGGTACCCGCTTTTGCTTTTTACCACTTCTCTACTTAAGGCAAGGTCAGACAAACAGGTTGCTGCCAGCATCTTGTTACAACAGTAAGTAATGGGCCTGCTCTAATGAACTGCAGCTCAGCAAGCAAGGCAAGCATGACAGACCTGGCAAACAAGCACACTGTGAAGCGTCTTTAACCCTTGCATGCTGCTCTCAGGGGAAGGGCAAAGAAAATAGACAAAAATTTAAAAATCAATAAATGGAAGCTTGCGATTTTGCTTTTCATTGTGATGTTTTCCTGCAGAGTACAGGAAAAAATCATTTGCACAAAAAAGAAGAAATGCAAATCATCTAGTCTCACTGTAATTTGTCTGTACACTACTTAAATACAACAGAGTTGGAATTGACATATGGAAAGCCTTGGGGAAACCATAATAAGAATAATTAATTACAAAACCAAGCAAGCTAAGTTGGCATACAAAGCATTGCCCACGGACTTTATAGTCCTCAAAACCTCTGCTTACAGTGTTATGAGGTATTGTCGCACTCTTTGTACTTTTCTGAATGGTTAATCTTGGCTTCATAAACTTAGAACATTTTGACATCATGAGAATTTGAATTGTCTGTCAGTAAATCAAAAGTACTCTAACAGAGTAATACAAGTCCAGCTAATTTCACGAGTAGCATTTCGAGCTTGTTGGATTTATGGGAATAAATGAACACACCATGACTATGATGTAATCCTGTCAATCAGAGAACGGGAAGATTAAACATTCACGACTCCTGAAAGGCAATTTCCTTCAATTGTTCATCATGCCTCCGTTCTTAACCTTCCCCATAGGATTTCCTCTTGCTCTAAACTTAAGAAAAGGGTATTTTTTTACTAGACTTTTTATGGTAGTAGTAAACTAATGAGGGGGGCTGTAATTGTCAAACATTTGTTGTTTCGCTTCACATTAATCATTACCTGTGGTGTGACTCAGAAAGCAGATTTTAACTGTAACAAGCCATTTGCCTAGAAAAATGAAAGATTTTTTCAATCTGTTCATCTATCAAACAAATGGAGTCATGAAAATTAAGCAGTATGCCCACAGTAAACCTAACTAAATCAAACCAAAATGGTATCTGTGGTGGTGTATGGTTACTGAAAGACTATTATTAGTGACTAACCTGGTAGACCAGATATAGGTCTGGAAAAAACTAATTAAGTAATCCAGATATAATACCTTAGACTGGGAAAAATCTTATTATAAAGTGACTCTGAATTACATTTTTTAGCATTGGAATCTATAGAAGAATTAACTTTGGAAACAGCCCTAATAAAAACATATGGACAGTAAAGATTTTGTCCTTACCATCATTCTATCCTCATTTTTGGAAAATATTTCAGATGTTCAGGAGCTATAAATACCCTCTAGAGGCTTATTTTCCCACTCCACACCTACTATGATATCTCATTATGTTTAGGGATATTTTCATTGGCAACAATGTGTTTGGATTAGGCTCTTACCTAACACATATAATGAAATAACTGTGGGGAACCCTTTCCACTGAAATGACTGTAAAAATGGGTCCCAGAAACATACCTTGAATCCAGTACACTGTTGCTTGGTTTGACCAACTGTGTGATAAAATGACGACTGTGTCAACCCTAAATCCCAGTTTACCTCTCAGCAGAAGGATTGCAGATAACAGTCTCTGCCCACCCACGGGCAGCAGCACTGCAGAAGTACTGAACATGCACACAGATTCACTGATGTACAACTCCACACACAAATGGTAGCACACAGGAGTAATTTTTTCTTGTAATCAGGGAGTGCTGCATGATAAGTTCATTAAATTCCATGTGGTCAGTGGGGACAAATAAAATTCTGCTTCTAAACAGTTCATGAATTGTAAAGGTAAATGAAAGATGCTGCTTACACCAGAAAACTGATGTCTGTGAAAGAGAAGTATCTCTCAGCACGAACAAATGCAGCTACATCTGTGAACATTATTTCAATGAAATTATAAATTTCAGACCATCCTAGGGAGTGGAGAAATGGGGTCCCTTTCATTCCATCTTTTTAACAGCTATAGGACAGAATGCAACAGCAAGAGATGATTTTGTTACCAAGTACTGGTAGATGGAGGTCAAATTTTCAGTTCAACTGTAGAACTCTATCAGTTACCACCAAAGTGTTAAAATAAAATGTTGTTGTCATACTGAATTGGTTTGGGGTGTTGTTTCTTTCTGTCCCCTTACTTGGTTCCCTTCTTAGGGGGCAGAAGAACGAATGGAAGGGCAATTGGAATTAAGGTAATGACTTTGCTAAATGTCATGCTTCAGCACTGTATGTCTCAGGACTTTCAGGGGAGCAGAGGAAAATAGAAAGACTCTGAGGTTGATTGCTCTGCCCTTTGCCCTCTAGCATCATAGCTGAAGACAAGGAAATATTGTACTCTAAGAACATAATGGCAAATCTCTTTCCTAGGCTGTAAGTTTGTGCAGAACTGACAAATTTGTCCATTAGATAAACATTTTCCACATTTTGGAAAGCACATTGGTGGATTTCAGTTTCATCTGCTGTGTGGGAAGTGGTTCACAGGATGCATTTGTCGGAGAACAGAGAATGAAGAGGGATTTTTTGGCTTGCTGACTCCAGTTTCCTGCCCCTATTAGCAATCATGTCATATAGTTCTCCTTAGTTATTTGTCAAACTTCTATAAGAAAGTTGAAACTAGATGAGTTTATGCCTCCATTTTTATTCCCTTTGTGGAAAGAAATCTTAGATAATGACAGTACCTTGTTTTCTGCTCTTCTGGGATGGTTAGGAACAATTTCATTTCTGGATAAAACAAAAGTTTGAGTTTGGGTCTTTCAACTTTCCAAATGGCTAGTGTCATGCAGGCCACCACAAAATATCAAGCAATCTGCTAGATAGGAAACAGTGAGAGAGGAAGTCTCTGACTTTCTGTTGGCCTGAAATTGCTCATCTTTGCCCTCTCCCACTTTCACCTCCTTGTGTCCCCAGGGATGACACCCGTTACTGAGGTGTGCAGATGGACTCCCACAAGCCCCATAATGCCAACTCTCAGCACCATACTCTCTAGCTATCGCTTACCTGCGGGAATTCAGTACCAAGATGCCCACATGACTCACCACTACTGCTTCCAGCAGGACCCACTGCCTTGGGGTGATTTTGAGATACATTTTATTTAAAATATTTAAACCTGAATCAGAAATACTTTTTTCCTTTTTTTTTTTTCCTCTCTGACTTTAAGTTTAACCAGTGCTGAAATGCAGTAACATAAAATATATTTTGCTGTGTATTCTCTTTTAATTCACTCCTCCTTCCTTTTCCACCCACACATGAATGTACACAGTCTTCAATATCACAAATATCATGAAAAAAATCAGGAATTTGGAGGTGTCCAGTTGGCAGAAGGGGAGTGCTCTCCTCAGTCTCTTTTTATGTCTCTCAGTCATCTTTCACTGAATAATGTAAGGCTTCCACATTAGGGAAAAAAGTGTTTTCAGAGTTTTGAGTGGAGTATTGAATCTAAAAATGTTCCACGTGTTCCAGTAAACACAACATATCCTGTACAGTGACACTGTCTTCTCAATCATGTAATGGTGCATAATTAGCAATGAGGGATCTTCTTTTTATGTTATATCCTTAGGATTTCACAGCTCCCAAAAAATACTGAATGCCTGAAATTCTCATGAAATTCCTACATACGATTCTTTCTCTGAAAAATCTGGAGAAAAATTAGTAACAACTAGCACACTCCCAGAAACCAATATGTTTTCTAAGATGGTGATATTACTGTAACCACGTTTCTTTTCATTCATAGCAGCCATATCATATTGAAAGGTGTGTTCTGATAGAGCAAGCATGAGGCAGTAGGACATTTAACCTATAGCTGGTAAACTGAAGAACTTTGCTGTCTGAAATTGAAGTGAGTAATCAAAGGCAGTAAATTCAAGATGTAGTTTTTCAGCCTTCTTTCACATTATGAGCAGCATTTAACATTGATAGCTTGATGGTAGGCAGGAACATTTTTCATCACTGGTCAAATAAAAAAAAATTCCTGAGTTTTTTCTTCATGCATCCGGAGAGCTGTAAAACTAACCAAGGACAAATATGAGATTGCTGAAATATGAAACAATTAAAGGAAATCCCAGTTTAAATCATAATCTCCAGATGGAAAGTGTAAAAAAAAAAAAAAAAAAAAAAAAAAAAAAAAGTTTCCCTGGATGCTCATTCTATTCTTTTTTTTTTTTTTCAGTGAGCTGTTTCATTTGATATAAAAAGATTTTGTGGGTTCATACAGGAGAATTCAACATATATACCAGTGTTTCCTCAGGAATTGCAGTAACTAAGCAACTGAAAAACTGAGAAGTAGTTTTCAGCAAGTTGTTTTCAAATTCTGACATGATATTCCTTTTTCCTTCTAATGACAGTTGCACGGCCCTTTTGTCTGGCAGTGACTGACAATATTTAAGAACTGGGTTCAATTTGTAGGCGTGAGTGATCATACTCAAACATCATCCCTTTGAGCCCTGAGCAGCTGGAAAAAGTATTTTAAACTGAATCAGCCTCCATGCACTCAGTAAATTATCTCAGTGGATCTCTCCCCCATGTTAAACAGAAAATATTTAGCCAGTCAGGGCTCTACTGGAATGGCAAAGAAAAGTAGAAAAATCCTAGTACATCACTGGGGAGAGCATAAATGCCTTGGAGCAAGCAGCTGCCGTCCCCAGAGCAGGCTGGCAATGGTGCTAGTTCCTCCTGCCACAGCTACACATGTCCAAGGAAGCAGGTGACTATTCCCCTGCCAGCACTGCTTTGTGTACCCACTCTTTGGTTGCCCATGCTTTTTCTAAATTATGATGGAACAGATCACATATATTTTCTCCTAAAATTCTTCCCTTTCCTCAGGATTAGGGCTAGTGCTACTGTAAATTCAAAGCACCTTCCCTAATTTAATCAGTGCATTCAAACCCTTTAAGGACAGAATTAAATTAGTCTTTTCAAAGAGTAAAACACTGCTCATTTTGTTGGAATTGAACTCACATCAGTAATGTATTTGACAGCTCATCATCTACATACCCCCATCTCCCGTCAGTCAGAAATGACAGGGGACTATACTTGCCAGTATAATGAAAGATGATGAGCATTTTTACCCATCTAGATATGACGATTTTATTTTCAGGAAAAGACACTTCTCGATAAAGAAAAATGAAAGAATTAGTGGGGTTACCAATGAAATATATTTCTGCAATACTTAGAAAAAAAATGAACAGAAATAAAATTAGTCTAACACTTAAATTAAGAAAAGTCTATGATTTATCAATCAGTTTTAGCTTTTTAGTGAAGAAGATTCCACAGGTTGCCCAGAGAAGCTGTGGGTGCCCCATCCTCAGAAGTGTTCCAGGCCAGGTTGGATGTGCTTTTGAGCAATGTGGTCTAGTGGAAGGTTCCAATCCTGGCAAGGCAGAGGGGTTGGAACTAGATGATCTTTAAGGTTTCTTCCAGCCCAAACCATTCTATGATTCTGTCTCAGGATTTGATATGCTGTACCCATTTTAGATAAATTCTGTTGCCCGAACTAGAAATACTTCCTTTTTCTTGTAAGAGTAAATAGTGGAAAGACAGTTTGAAATTGACCTGAGAGAGCCTCCTGCTCAGCAAGTCAGTTTAAACACACATCATCTTGATTCATTTAAAACTTCATTTGCTGAAGTTGCTGAAAGGCATTATGGGTGTGTGGCACATGCAAGACTTTTGGTTGTGCAGCTTCTCTGATTTGCTGCCGGTAATTGCCCATATCAGCTGTTTCTTTGAGGAAAGCAAGAAAACTCCCATTTTGAAGCACTCTGTCAAGGTAGAAACTGTCCTATTTCTCAGTGCCATCGACTTTTTCACAAAGAATTAGGGTTCATATTTCATACGCTTGATTACATGTAACGTGCAATTATCTGTACACATGTTCATGTCTGAACTCAGGTGTTTTTCAATTAGATTAAGGTCAGTGTTCAATTCTTTTTTACGATGATCATCTCAATAGATGCAGCCAGTAAACTAAAATAATTTAATTTCCTCATTTTATAGTTTACAATAATTCAGTTTTGTTTTATTTCCATATGCTCTTAGGGCACAAATCTAACCCTAGTCATATACCTATTTATTTTGTATATTTTTAGCATCTACTCTAGTATCAGTGTCCCAACAGAAACTAAATAATCCCAGAATTTCTTATGAAGTTTTATCTTGTTCACAGTCATCTGAAAATCAGATCTTTTTCATGTAAGTTATTAACTCAGTATTTGGATGTGACATTTTAAACATGAACTTTGAAAACTATCAGTCTTCCATTAATCATCAGGGTGCCTTTACTCAGTAGTTTTAAACATCTCTTTCATGAAAAACAAAACCAAACCAAACTACAACAGAAAAGGTTCAGCCTTAAAATTATGCTACATCCAAATCTTAAGATTGGAATAGTCCTAAATTTAGGGGATTCTAAATATTCATTATGAAAAATAAATGTAGCTAATTCTGGGTTTGGGTTCATTTGGGTTTTTTATAGTATAAGGACAAGAAAACCTTCATACACCTCTTTAGAGAACTGAGGTTTCCATTCACAGCAGAATGTTTATGGACATCCATTATCTGAACTGTATTTGAGGAGAAAATAGTTAAAACTTGGTTCTACAGAAATTATCACATAAATACAAAATCATGTATTTTATCAATGTCCATTCATTCTCCATTAATTCTGGGTCTATGCCATTAAATATCTTGTCTACTTTCTTCTGTAGGGTTGTTGTTATTGCTATATGTTATATATAGCAGCAGTACCTACAGTTCCATCAGGGAATTAACACTGCATTGTATTAAACATGTCCAAGCAATTAGCTCAAAGCCTGTTTGTGTTCCAGGGAACTCATATTTCAGAATGGGGTGTGGAAAGGAAAAAATTTACAGTCACGCTGTCAGGCCCAGCTAGTTCCTCAAACCAGCCAAGGAACAGTGATGAATACTTAACCATCCTATACTCTAATTAACATCCTAAAGAATTGGTGTCTATTAAAAACCTCTTGATTCATTTCTTTCTTATTGAAAATTCCTACCGAATGCAAGTGCTTTTGGATGTTTAAGGAAGGTCTTCAACAAAAAATGTTTAAAGGAAAGAGAAAGGAATTTTCATCTCTCTATCTCTGGAATATTGGAGTTCAAAAAGTTTCAGAGAAGGAGGTGATTTGGTATTGTTCTGAGTCAATTTGCTCTGGCTGAGGAAATGACGAGAAGGAAACTACTTCCCTGTCTCAGGAACCATGTGGTGTTCCAAGATAAGGCAAGCACTTACTAATTCGAGTCCACAAGCAGGAAATGTGATACATCCATTTCCTTTCAGGCAAACAACACAGTTCCGTGGCAGCACAAAAGCTTTGCTTCTAGTGCAAAATCTCAAACCTTCAGAAAACTATTGCTCCTCCGTGGACGTACCATTCTGTATCTGCTATTTGGATGTTATGGATAAGAACAGTACTTTTCCTCCAATCACATGGCCACCAAAGTTTTGGGGTAAGGATACTGGGTTTTTTCTAGAATATTACTAAAGTAGATGCAGATATTTGTTGTTTATTACCTTAAAAAAATACCTCGATATGCTTTCAAGCCTCATGTTGGATCCAAAGAGTAATGAATAGGTTTTGCATTTCCTGTGGTGATAAGACTGTTTTCCAAATGTTTCTTCAACAAAGTTTTATCATGTTTTTTAAATGAATCAAGGCAGCAGGAGCTGCTGGGGCAAAATTGATTGTTTCAAAAAGTTCATTACTGAAGTCAGTTGAAAAGGTGTCTATTGCCTTCAGTCAATAGCCAGATCAGGTAGACATTCCCAACTGTTTGATGGATGTACCTACACAGCAGACATGATCTGTTTCATCTTTTGATGAAAATTGGATAACAAAGGCTAAATGTGTTTCAACATTTGGAATAAACTCTTATTCTTCCAGAAGGTGCTGCCTCATAGTGAGATTTTCCTTATTTTTTCCTCAATATATACTTTGATTGTTATCTATTATGGCTGTTTTCTTTCACCCAAATCTGGGAATAGATCGTAAACTGAAATGTATAGTGTGAGGTGGAAGTATATGTTATACTGAAATTCTCTCAGGCTAATTAGATTAACTGGTTTGATCTTAAAGGATTCTGTGCAATTGCTGTGGAAAATTCCTCCAAAAAGCTCTATTGCTTGCTATGTTTAATATTAACATTTATCAGCAATTAACTTAGAATTAATCACATCTTGTTTTCTCTATTATATTATTGTTATTGAACAACGATCCCTACAAGAATCTGAATTCTATTTAAAACTAAAAAATAAGGTGCATCAGCAAAATAGGAATTCAGTTGCATAGGAGTGCCCCTCGAAAAGAGTGGAAAAAACCATACAAGAGGATGGAAAGAAGTTCCTTTTTTTTTCTTGTCATAAGGCACAAGAATCTGTGTAATGCCATCTAAGCTTCCTGCAGTGACACATGTATTTTCCTACTGAGAGACCATGAGAGACTCACTTAATTTTTGTGTCTCAGGCTGAAGAGTAGGGTACTGATACTTGACATCTTTGATAAATATTTAGAGATTAACTGAGGAAAAATTACAGTTATTACAGTTTCAGAGTCTCTTGTCTGGAGGTTGTCTGCTGGACTCTGAAGAACAACAATCATTTTTTTACAGTGAAGATGGATATAATTCTAAAATGGCTCTTTCAGAATAAAAACTGGCTGCATTTGACGGTGCAGAGCAGAATACACCTTAGCTGTTTTAATCCTGAAAGGGCCAGCACCTCCTTTCATCCTTGTTGCTCACCTGGCTTACCAGGGACTGACATTGTACCCATCCCTGATCACATCCCATAGGCTCTGACAGCAGATGAGCCTCAGAGCTTGGATTTTTGTGAGGAGCTTGCATGGTCCTTGAAAGGGAAGATGCTTCTCAGATTTTTCTTATTTTTCTGAAAGATTTTAAAAGAGTGACTATAATTTTCTCTTCCTTTCCTGTAGGTATCTCATACAGGGTAGACTAGGAAGGGTCACTGTGTAGTCTCTGTTAGAAGATGATGACTGACGCAAGCTCACTGTGAGGAAACATCACTTAAAATGATAGAAGTGTGTTTTCTGACATCCCCGAGATATATGACTTGAGGTAAAAATAAAGCCGCATGTAATAGATATAAATAAAATTTGGTTCTTTATTAAATAAGAGTGCAGTACTTGGAACTGATTTTTTTAGGGCACGGCTTACAGGCTGTTTTCTAAGCCACCCACCATGTAGTATTGTGAATGTTGCTACATTACCACGATGCATTCCTTCTCCATGCATGTGTGATTTCTCAGCATCTTCCATGGACTCAGCCAAAGTGTAAACTTCAACGTTTATGCAAAATTTTGCTGAGAGGGACTAAGTTTGTGAGGAAAAAAATTAATGCTGTAAAAATAGTCTAAGCAACTGTTCATAATGATATTTGATCTCTTACAGTTTTATAAACCATCTATTGTCTAACAACTGTTTCCTTATGCTGGAAAATATACAGGCATCCTGTTTTCTGTAATTGTCCAGTTTCCAGTGATAACTTCACACAATAGCTTCTTAAAAGTGACTCTGAGAATTTTAGAACAATGAACAAACTAAACTGTCCCCTGATTATTTATGTGTGAGCACATATAAATCTTTCTACAATTGCTCCAGGCCAGTGAAAGTGTGCCTTAATCAAGCTGTGTAGAGAAAAACAAGATATAAACACCTCAATATAAGTCATTCTGTGTGAGTTGTCTAAGTAGTCTAAACCCTTTCATGCAAAGATTTTAAAAAATTATAATACTAGAAAAAAAATCAGTACACATGTTTTTGCAAGCTCTGTGTACAAGCAGTGACAGACTAGAGAGCCAATAACTGTAATGCTTAGCTGTAGACCTTGCAGGAATTCTTCTTTGACGTCTTCAGACGTCACCATCATCAATCTGCAGTATTTTTGGAATGCTGAATTATGCAGTGGAGGAAAACAAAGCCAGCAAAATGTTATTTTGCTGGCCTAAAATCAATTCTGCCAGGAAAAAAAAAATTAAACTCTTCTGTTTTAAATTAATGAGTTTATGATAGAACTCCTGGCCCTGTCAGCAAATGTCCTCAGTGTAATGTGTCATAAGCACAAAATTTGGATCCTGACTTTTACAAGGCTAGAGCTTTTTCCTACTCCAGATTTCGCCAAGTCTTTGTAGATATACATGTCTGTTTCAGATAAGTTTTCTGAGCTACTGCCAGGATGCAGGAGCTCATTTCTATCAGGTGCCAGCTTCTGTGAAGCTGTGTAACTGCAGCCCACCCTCCTTTGCAGTGGGAATCCATAGTATGGTACTTTGGAAGAGGTAAGAAGAGAAGCACTTAAAGCCAGCTCCTGCTGAGCTTCAGCACTGCTGATATCACATTGGAGCTGTAGACACAGAGTCTGGATTGTATTTTTTATTACTAGTTTCAAAAGGAGGCTTAATAGTAGCTGAGTGAGAAATTCAAGGTTTGATACCCATTCAGCAACTAATAATCTCGCTTTTTACTGTTTTAATATAGTCTTTATTGAGTTCATTTTGATTTATAAGATAACAGTGGGAGTAAAGATGTTTCCACCTAAACCGGGAGTGCGTTTCTTGTAATTCCTAAAAGCATTTTCAGTTGTACACAAGTAAATACAACAAATGTCTTCAAGACAATCCTATTTCTTCAGCACAGATAGCAATATAATTTCAGATCAGGAAATTTAATTTAAGTAGTGCATTTGATCAATGTGACAGCAGCAGAGACAAAAAGATCTCTAAGCAGATTTTAATCAACATTAACTTAGATCCCTAGATTGTCCTTCAGTCTAGTTTTACTCAAGTGTCTATTTAAAATACAGCTTTAAAATTTAATACCTTAAAAACATTAAGGACAATTTTTCTTTTCTTGAATCAGAATCAAGGTTGTTATTTGTTTGGTGTGTGGAAATAATGCCACATATCAGCTGGCATCCAGCATTTTGAGATTGCAAACTGCAAAATACTGTAGGCATTATGGCTTGTCTTTATAAGCTACAAATGCACCCATGTTTTTAAATATATCAAATTTTGCCTAGTCTCTCCCTCAACCTACTGATCTTCTCTTCATTAAAATGCATCTGCTTGTTTGAAAGAAGTCAGACTATGTAGTCTGCTGGAAAAGATGGCATTGGGGATAAGCATATTCTAATGCCTTATGCTGTGTTTATCGTGTTACTGGTGTAGCAATAACCGTGGTTAAGGACTGTGCATCATTCCCTTTATGAACTGGAGTAATACTTGTGAAGGGCAGCACTGACAATATCAGTAACAGAGCTGCTCAACACTGCAAAGTCCAGCCTAGACAGCCATGGGACCTGATTCCTCTTCTGGGATCCGATTCCTCTTCTGGGATCCTTCACGGGTGGCAGTAATGGCACAGTAGAAGCACAAGAAACAGATCCAGATTTCTTTTCAAGTAGGAAAAGAAGCCTTTGTGGGGGCTGGTGTGGTGTCCAGGTTAAGCCTCTTGGCTTACACTCCCATGTCTGTGTCAGCACATCCCAGCATACCCACTGGGTGGTCTCCCCTCATTCCCTTTGCTCCTGTTCATACACTTTGTGCACTTTCCATTCAAACTTTAGCAGCAACAAAGACTCTGGGAGCTGCCTCAGCTGTCCTGCTGGAGATGTGGGCACAGAAAGACTATAGTTTGGAGCCAGCTGTGGAGAACTTGACAGCAGATGTGGCAGTGGTATCTTCTTACAGACCACTGCTGTTCCTAGTTTGATGACTGGAAAAGACCAGCATCTTTGAACCAGAGTTACCCAGAGGGGAACTGGTAGAGCTGGCATTGCTAATAGGGCAGAGGATTTCAATAAGCTGACAATGCAATTCCTTTCCTGGCAGAAAGGAGGAAGTAAGGTTGTGACATAGATACACTTATAGATGATTTACACCACTGAAGGTTTTTTGTTGGTAGAGAAACCCTTCAGAGTTGAAGTGGAAAGAAGAGAGAGGAAAGAACAACAAAATTAGAGCTTTGGATTCTGGCGATCTATCAACCTCAATGCTGTATTTTCTGAACTGTAATTATTCTTCTCTTCCATTCTCTTTTCTCCCTTTTCAAAATTTCTCCCTAGTATGTGTATTCTTCCTGGTATTTTAATTCATGACAATGAGCCAAAATAGAGCAAGGTGATTGCAGACACTTCATCACCCAGAGTTTTTCCTTGCAGTTTGTCCCTTTTGTTTCGTCAATTCTCTGTGATTTGGAAAACACCAGTAATTTTAAAAGTGCAATATTTGGCAGCATATCACACATCATAAGGAATTCATAGCACAAGGAATAAATCTCTTCACATGAGATATAATCTCTTTCCGCAGAGTCTTTAGGTTTGATCACTGATGCCCGCAAAAGCTTGGAAATGGGATGTGAAAAAATGAGCTTTTCCCTTTTGAAATTATCGTGCCGGAGCCAGATGACTTCAGACTTTACAGGCTCCTGTTGTTGAAGCAGCCCCAACAGGAGAACAGAGAGGGGGAGAGGCAAAATGCTTTCTTTCAACCTCCTCATGCAGTCTTGTTATAGTGTTTTGGGGAATAATTCCTTACAGGGATTATCCAAAATAACAGGATTCTCCAAAATAATAGATACTCTTCAGAAAACTGAGACCTAAAATAAGGATAGAGCCTTTTCGTGAGTGAATGAGTTTTGCCATGATCCGAAACAACACTGTAATTTTTATGTCTAAGTAAGAAGTTCTTCATTCATAGTACTACTGGGGATAATAAATGAAAATTGCATTCCAGTGACAACTGACATTGCCAATTTTTAACTTCTTTAACCTCATTGCCTTTTAGCATTTAGTTAAAACATTATACCAAAAAATACAGAAAAGTATGCAGAAGATACGATTATCCAATAAGAATAAAAATTAAGAGCAAGTCAAATTCATCAGTACATGGTGAATGGGAGGGAAAGGAGCAGAATGGTCTAAGCAAATGTTCTCAGAGGAAAGAATGAACCATACTGATTTGGTGAAGTCACGCGTATCTGAAAGAATATACCTGAGTTGTTTGGTCAGGAGCCTGTACTACAGCCAGCCATATACGTATATGTAAAATGCAGTCCGCACGCTGAATCTGCAGCTCCCCATTTGGCATACACTGACAATATCTACAGCAACCACTTTCCTGCTCAGATTTCCCAGTGCTTTATCAAACACTACCTTAACAAGTCTGCTTAACACTTAAATCTCAGAGTCTGGATTCTGTCTCCTCAGGGTTACTGATCCAAAGCTCAGGACTTGCAACTCAAGGTTTTACCTCGTGGTCTGTGATATGAAGGGGCTCAAATCATTGACCAGACATTGAGCAGTTCCCATAATGATGGAGCTGATATGAGAGCCAACTGTTTGTGAACAAACCTTTCTTCTGACTCCTCATCTATATTTTCCAATCAAATAAACGGCTCATACTTTCAGATTTGCTTATAAATTTTCTAGAGTAGTTGCACTTCTTTATTGCTTTCCTAACCTTTCATCTTCTTAGAAAGGTTTCTTTCTAAAAAAAACCTAATATTTTCTCTTTTATTCATTCAAGATGGAGCCTTTAAAAAAGGAAAAAGTTGTACATGACAAAAACTACCTTTCTGTGCTCTTATGTCTTCTAGTAAGAAAGAGCAGCTTGTCTTTCATTCCTATTTCACAGCCAAGTAGATGTACTGATGGTAGAAAAAGAGTTTGTTTTGAAGAGTGTATAATCCAAATGCCCTCCTCGTTGGTTTATCCTAGTACCAGTCAGTGGCATGTGAATTTGGGTAACCCCATGTAAAAGTAGCCTAAAATAAAATAGTAAATAATAAGGAGGGATGCATTTCCTAGTTTAGTCAGAAAGCTCTCAGAATTCACTACATAAAATGGCCGGGAAAACTGGCTGAAAAATACAACCTTGTTTCTTAGCCCTGAAGATACTGATCAGGTGGACTGATTAGAGCACCATTTCCTTAAAATATGTGCAAAATACGTGAATGGTGTGGGTGCACAATACAAGGTATAGTGCAGAAAGAAGTAGAGAATATCTGTGCACCTTTGTGTCAGTCCGGTATGGACAGATCATGTCTTTGGGGCTGCAAAATTCCAATTCTGTCAAAAAACACACCTGCAAGCATACCTGGCCTAGTGGATGTGTAGCTGTGTTGAGTAAACGCAATGGTGACAT
Source organism: Falcunculus frontatus (assembly GCA_013398115.1). Taxonomy (NCBI): domain Eukaryota; kingdom Metazoa; phylum Chordata; class Aves; order Passeriformes; genus Falcunculus; species Falcunculus frontatus. The sequence continues at coordinate 588,438 of VZRV01004813.1, read as the reverse complement.
AAGGCCTTCTCACACTCCTCCTACAAGAAATTTTTATCAAGTTTGAAATGTGTTCAGACTCCTGAGGCAGGGTTCCTAATATGGAGTAAAATACCTTTATTCTTTCCAAATTCACTGAGAAACTAGAATTGTGTTATTTTCCTATGGGCAACCTGAACTTAGAAAAAGTGGATTCCCTTAAATATGTTTTTGGAAATAGGCATGCTGGAAGGCAGATTTTTGGTTGGGTTTCTGGGAGAGAAGATAGATGGTACCACCATGTTTCAGGTCCCTATTTGAAAACCAGAAATAATTTCCCTGTGCTTCTTTGTAAGAATGTTCTCAAGAGAAAGGCAATGAGGTAAAATGTGACACATGATCAGATAGAAAGACAGCTCCGGCTTTGCAAATGTTTCCTGTAAACACACTGAGTATTTAAAGTAGATTTATGTAAGAAGCAGATGTACAACACAGATATAAAATATGATGCATTTAAACAACACTATGAAGGACGGTGAGATCTTTATGTTAATGTTACATCCTTGAAGCCTTTCCCTTCTTACCAGCTTTAAATCTGGAGTACCTACATGTTCTCCTTCCTGCTTCTCAGTGAAATGCTACATGATGCCACAAATTTAATAGTGAAGCCATATTTCCTTAACCCTATTTACTTAACCAAATATTTAACTTGAATTAATAACTTGGTTCATATGGATTAAGAACAATTGGAATGTCCTTGCATGGTGAATTTTCAGAAATCAGGACTATGAAAACCCCATACATCTCAGCAAAGTTTTTAGGATAGGGGCCAGTTTTGCTTTTGTTAAAAATGCCACACACTGGGATGTCAGACAGACCCTGGGAACGTAGTCAAAACCAAATGATGTCAACACCAGTAAAACTCAGCGTCACCTATATAAGAACTGAGACAGGTCTTTTTCCCTCCTCTGGGAGAGGGCTGTAGGACTGTTCATTCTCACAGGTCCAGCAGCATCAGAGTAACTTTTGCTGTGTGGCTTCCAGAGCTACAGATATTTCAGTTGCTTTCTTTTCCACTTGAGATGAGATACTGATCTGCATGACAATCCTGTGATAGAGATATAGAAAGTATCACATAACTAAATCACTTCTTGAGTGATCAAGTAGTCTGAAGCTGATTTAAGTATTCCACATAATTTGAACCATGAACGTGGTAGCCAGAAGACTTCTAGGGCAAGTGAGACCCACGCACACCACCTTTCCTCTGCTTGAACGTGTTAAGATCTCTACAAGGAAGACCTTATGTCCTATCTATCAGGTCAAGATCACCAGAAGATCTTCCCCTTTCCACTTCCCCTGAGCTGACTTGGGATGTGTCACAAGGCACCAGCAGAGCAGCCCAGGCCACTGGCTCAAAGAGGACACAGCTGTCATATAAATAGTGGTAATACTGAGAGCGGTGGCAACAAGGGTGTGGGTTTAACAGAAGGAAGGAAGATAACAGACAGCATGTGATGGTGAGGCATTAGCAGTGGCAGCAACAGCATTTGAGCATCAGCTCTTCGGTGGCAGCAGGACAGAAGGGGATCTTACTCTTTTGTAATACTCAGGGTCCCCGGCTCCTTGTTTGAAGTCCTCCAGAAATATACTCATATCAAAAAAAGAATTAAATCCATGACCTGTTATGTAATTAAAAATGAAGGCACTGCTCATCTTCCCCTTCTCAGTTTCAAGATACACCATGTTTCTATTCTCCCTCAGATGTGTTTGGGAAGAGCTGATCTGTATGCAGCTTTTCAGCTGGATTTCTTATTCACATGGCAGTACTGTTTGTTGGAGTGGCCTTGTCCTTTTGCTTCATAAATCATACTGTCTTCTGAAGGGGAAGAATTATCAAACTATCCCAAATTTAATATCATTGTGCTTATTTTTCTATCAGTTAAGTAAAAGAGTTGATGAACACATGAAAGTTTTCACTTCCATTACTGAAGTGACTATTCCATAACAATAGTCAGATATTGAGAAAGTCTGACTGAGAGAGGCTTAGACTGAAAAAGTTAATATGTAAATGCATTCCAAGATCTTATGTGCAAGCCTGTCAGAGAGATAAAAGGAGATACTAACGAAGAACTTTTTTTCCTTTGTCCTTATTCTGGCAAGCCCAAAGAAAAGAGTATTATTACTGTAGTTGGATGAAAGCAACAAACTGTGTCACAAAGAGACTAGTCTTATTCTTGCATTCTGTCTAGTCAGAGCACGATTTCTTTCTTGTATATAAATTATTCTTTTAAAATGAGTCTGTCATCCTCAGGCTGTGTTTTGTGGCATCCTAATTATTACTTTCCTGCTTTCCCCACCCTACTATACAGCCATTGATTTATCAAATGCTTCACCATCTTTAGCAGGAAGGACACAAGTCAGAAGAAGTACAAAGAAAAGGCAAAGATTCTTCAGAGTATTATTTAAATAATAATCAAGCGTACAGCACACACACATTTTAACAATTACACCTGCATTATTGACTAAGTATACAGTGCTGCTCGTTGTTACATGAGCTGCCAGAAGCATTGTTCTTTATCCACCAAGTAGAGAAATCTGGTCCTTAGGAAACAAAGTATATTTCTTCTTTCAAGCACTACACCAGGGAATGTGTTGGCATGTGAAACTGTCACATAACCAGGGCAGCTTAGGGCTGTGCTTTCTCCCCAGGACAAACGTCCTGTGGCTGCACGGTCACCTGCTAGAGCCTAACAGTGTTCATACTCACGTGAGCTGGTCTCAGCACACTGTGGGTGCCCTGGTTGTGCCTCAGTTCTTCTTGCAGAACTTGCTGAAGGAAAATGCTCTGTATTTATACACAACGTCCGATTTTACCACCATAATTGATTTAACCAGGAGTTACATGAGTTTGTAATATTTGTTAAAATTTTTGTGGGCCAAATGAGTGGCTGTGAGTGGTACCACTTCCCTTATACAGAAGATTAATCTGGACCATGGAGATGGAATACAAGGTCCAAAATCAGAAAACAGGAACACAAAGTAAAATCAGGACTCAAGACTGAATCTTTTTTCTTAGTAAGATTATTTTCATTTCATAGCCCTATCCTTTTGTCTGGAAAAAAAATCAGAAAAGACTATCAGCAACATTTATTACAGACAATGTCATCTTCCCCTGCTTTTCAAGGTAGAAGCCTTGCTTCCTATGCAAGCACTAACAAAAGGTAGTTATTCAGATTTTAAAACTCATTGTATTGTACTGAAGTTTGCACCAAGCAATCCTAAAATATTCTTCTAACACAATTTATTCCCTTCTACTTAAAGAGACAGAAAAGACACTAATTTGATTTTCATGCATTGAAAACGAGGCAATTGTAGTTTAAGATTTATCTGTCAAATGACCTCAACAGAAACTTCATCAACAATACAAATATATACAGCATTGTTATGAAATTAAGTCTGGAAAATTTTCAGCAAAATAAATGGAGGAGAAAAAAGAATAGTCAGTTTATTGTAATGTATAAACTTTTTTGGGCTCTGACAAATGCTCGCTGAAGAAAAGAGCTGTGGCAGTTTCCGTTTCTCTGCCTTGCTTCTCTGGCATCTTTTTTGCAGAAGAAAATTAATTCCCTGTTTCAAACACTTAAATTCACAGTCCAGCATATTAACACACACTTATGACATATTTGACCATTTAACTGACATCTGTTGATTCTAAACCTTTTGCTTTTAAAAATTATGTTACATCAAGACCATCTCTCAGTTACACAGGGTAATGGAAGATGAATCAACCAAGCAGACGTGACTTTTTGGGAAGTGCCAAAGTTATGCAGGCAAAATATAAATAAAGAAGGAAGCCATTGATGGCTGTGTTAATTGGGAAGTGTAGGGATCTCTGGGCAAGCAGGAACTGGACCAGCCTGGTGCAAATACAGCCTCCCAGACACCACTGGCTCATATGGGACAAACACCGATGTCCCACTTCATGCTGAGTCTCCAGCCTGGATCATTCGTCCTGGGTCAAGAAGAGTTGACTAATACTCCAGATCAGTGATCCATTTGTTTAGAAATGATGTCAGCATTTATTAGCTTGTGGTTTCGATTCTTATGACTACTACTTAACTGGGTCTCCTAGCCCACACTGATGTAGATATTCATAGAAATATTTGGTGCAATCTCCCAAATGGATTGATGTTCAACCAGGAGGTACTGGGACAAAGAAAGATCAGTTTTTGAACTTCAGGTAACTAACTGAAGAGTACTGTACTGCCACAAATAAGCACACTTCTGTGTTCTTAAAATGCTCACTGTTATACCTGTTTCCAGATGAAGACTAGAGCAAGAGATTTTTTGCATTACTGGATGTAGCTCAGCTATTAGTGTAGTGAGAAAAACACAGAGCACTATTCCTGCTCCTTGAATACTTGTTTATTGAATACTTCAGAAAAGTATTCAGCAAAGTTCACAAACAACTTTCCCTTCCATTCTTCAACTGTACATATTTCTAAATTTTCACCTGAAGAAGGTCCTTGTTTTAGCAATCTCAAAAAATAATGAGATTGTAAACAGAGCACTAAATATTTTCAATGATGTCTAATTTTGAGCAAGTAATACAGAAGTTAGACTGTCAGCAGAATACACTGGGGCAGTATTTCAAAGGCAGTATGTTTTGAGTGAGAAGAGACTCTTTCAGAGAAACTTCACAGTTTTGAGCCTCAGTAGATTTCCTTCAGCTTCTGCCAAGACACCATGCTGTACACGTGTTTCATTAATTTTGTCTGTGTTAATCATAGAATCATAGAATTATTTGGGTTGGAAGGGAACTTAAAGATCTTCTAGTTCCAACCTGTCTGCTATAGGCAGGGTTACCTTCCAATACCTTGCTTAATACATGGTGTGCATTTAAAATGGAGAGTAAGAGTTGTGGAGCTGTAAAGGGGAGATTGCTCCTCTCCTGGGAAACAGCTGAGCAGGTTGCAGGGGGAGAAGGAGAGAGATTGCACCACCGAAAGCAAGGAGCAGAAACAAGGTCTTGCCCCTCAGGTGAAGGAAGGAGACTCTTGAGACTCAGAGGAACACGTGCAGAGATTGCAGCACTTATTGCAAGCACTGAATTGGGAGCCGCTGTGTTCAGGATGCACTGGGAAGGCTGAAATTCCACCTTTCTTTTCTAGTATAGCTAGTGTCTCAAGGCACTCAGAGTGTGCTTTCTCACTCTGAGTCTTTTAAAATATTCTTCTCTATATTCTTACAAGTCTCGGGCTTCCAGTATACTTCCTGGCTTTTGTGGGTTCTTCAAGCAAGGACAAGCTCCACCTGAAGCTCTGTCTGGGTCAGGCACTGATAACAGAATCACTGTGGTGGGACTGAAGATGTTTTCTGTATATTCCTCACCCAACATTCTTCCCAATATCCCCAAATCCTTGTGCTTTTTTCTACCTCTGGATGTCTTCTGTTTTCTTAAATGTAGGCTATGTGCTTCAATATTACATCCTTAATTTTAAGAATTTTAGAAAATTCCGCTTAATTTTAAGGTTTCACTCCAGTCACTCATGCTCTGTCCATATATGAGATTACTTATTCTCAGGTGTAAATTGTTTCTATCAATTAAGTAATAACTATAATGTCCTATTGCACTGTGTCAGATTGTGATTTAGTGTTTGATTTGGCTCATGCAGAGGTCATATAGCTTAGATCTGGTTCTGTGAGGTGGGTAAGAATGCCTGACCAGAGGATTGCTTGCTGCGCATGCAGAAAAGATCAAATTCTGTTACTGCTTTTGTTATGCATTAGGAATCACAATGAAACCACATGGTAACAAAGTTTCTTTGTCTGCCTGCCTGAAGGAATCTTTGCTTTGTTTTACATAGTTGTGCCAAAGGCATTAAATTAAACATGCTGACATCTCTATCTTAGATGTTTCCTTCTGCTTTTTGCAATTACTCTTTATTTGTCATTCCAGTAAAAATCAACTGCCAGTAGTATCAGGGAACATCATTAACTCTGAGTTGGTTTGTGGGATATTGAGCTGACATATTCCACTCCTCTGGCTTTTTATCACAACGGATTATGGTATTAGTAATCAAAGCCAATGTACTCTGGTGCATAGAGATCATTCTGGACATCACTGAGGATGTCAAGAAATATGAATTTAAAAGGAGACTTAGCCTTATGCTCCTCCATGATCACAGATATTTGCAAAAAGGTATAACACAGTACAAGTTTTACGTTTTTAAGATTCTGAACACTTTTGATGTGCCTCGGTTTACTTCACTTTCAGAGCCTTTGAAAAATGCTAGTCCTATGTGTCCTTTATAGCAATGCAATTCAGAATTTTTCTGGTTTTTGAGGTGCTATGAACGTCTCTGTAATCTTCCACTGGAATGTTTCTCACTAGCTTTTTCTGACTCCCTGTTTTACTAGAGTGAATGCGGTTTCTGCATAGTTTCGATTTCCAGCATCAGTTTCCAGCAGAGGGCAATCTTGTTCCTAGATAGGTTCCTCATTTGTGAAGTTAAGCCTCTGATGAACAACCAGCCCCTCTGCATTTCAAAAGGAGTAATAATCCAAAAGAACGGACTGCCTTTTTTTTTTTTTTTTAATTTGTCACTTAATTAATATTTTTTCAGATGCTTCTGGAGCTCATTTTCTTACCTGATCAAAGAAAATCTTAGAAACTGCACAAAATTATATCAGCATGGACCTCGAGCTGTCATTTTTTTCTACCTTCTTTTTACAAGACAAGATTAACTATATTACAACTCTTGACTGATGTTGCTTTTTAAAATCTTTACTGGGAATAGATGCACTAAAGGCCTGGACTATCTATTCTAGTTCTTACCTGTTCTCATAGATAGAAACACATTTTTAGTTTCCTTTTCTTTATTTTAAACCCAGAACTTATTTTATCTGCTGCGGACATTGAAAAAACCCTGTTAAGTTATTAGATGAAGTGGGAGAATCACTCTCTGTTGCTTCAGAAAAGAATCTCACAGTAGCACAGGCTGAATAAAACATCCCTTTAGCAAGTTTGTGTCTGAATACAGAGGTCTGACATTTCTGGCAGCATAACTATCTCCCCTGTTAGTCTTAAGTCCTGCACAGTCTGCTTTTCTTTCAGCTTTTCCCCCCTCCACAGATTCTGTTTTCCAGATGTCCCTATCCTTGCTTCTTCACTTTCTGGTCATCACAACTACCTGAACCACCTTGTGCTATAGACTGTCACTCTCAGTCATCTCACAAGAGTCTTCACACTTCACAATGTGTGAAGTTTCTTGAAGTTTTGCCATGACTAAGATCACAGCTGGTTGATATTACGCAGCGACTGATTCATCCACCCAACTGAATCATGGACTGCCTACAAATGATTAACGAGAGGCTGTTTTGCTAACACGATTAGTGGCAATTGGAAAGATAGTAATATCAACACTTGTCAGATATAAAGAAATTGCTTTTTTGAGCTCAGCATGACAACAGTAGCACGGGAATTGGCTACTGATACTAGCCCCAGCTTTCTTGGAGCTCGTAAAACCAGCATAAAATTTCAAGTAGTTCAGATCACTTCAAGACTTCTGTGGTGAGAAGTGATGGCTCTTTGGGCCCCAGGTATACTTCGTTTCCAGAAGTATACTCTGGAACTCTCTGCCTGGTATGCATGAGGAGGAGTAGCTGTAGCCTGTCCAGCTTAGAGATGTACATTTGCTATTGTTGAGGAATCCATTCAGTGCAGGTAGCTCGGGATACAGCTGCAGTGCCAGATGCAGATTGTGTTCTGGAGGGAAGGAGCCTGAGCCTGAGGCAAGAGCCCGCCCGTGACCTACTGACCCTTTGCATAACAAAGGGCCCAGGGATCTGTGGCCTTGCCAAGGGACCAGACACTCAGGCACTCGGAGACAGCAGGAGCCAAGCACCCCAGATTTTCCCTCCCTTAGACTGTGAGGGGCTAAAAGCCCAGAGATTCCTTTGTTCAAGGTCCCTTCTTGGAGGCACCAGATCGAGCTGTTATTCTGTCGTTTAGTTATTGCACCATGATTAAATTATTTTAAGGATCTGAACATCTGGGACTCTGCTATGGGAAGCCTGGTGTTGAGCTGGTAAGGAAACCTGGTCTGACTGTGTGGGTGTGGGGGGTGTAGCTGCGAAAGGGCTTCTGTCCCAGCTTAGGTGGTGTGACTGTGTCTGCCAGAGTGGCTCCTGGATGGTCAGACAGGGAGGTTTCCTTAACTCTATAGCTGTTAGGAAGTTGCTATGACTTTGTTCAAACTCTGATGGACCCTGGCTGCTCCAGTCTAGTTTTGCACAGAGGAGACTGTGCTATGATCACCTGCTAATGACTCAGCTGAACCTCACTTGAAACCTGAGACACTGAGACGCCTCTAAAATAGTGTCTGAACCACTATTACCATCAGGTTAACGGATTTGTAATTTGTAGACTGCAATTCATGTTTCAGTACACTAGCCGGTGCTCTATACTAAGCTGTGCAATGTATGTGTAAGGTATGAATTCCCATACTGCTTTGTATGCGTTTTATATCTGCTTTTGTCATGGAGCTTTCATTTTGGGAAAACATCATCTCGGTAAAAAAAGTTGAACCGATTTTTTCATGTTTGAGATCAAACCCTCTACTAGTTATCAAGGCTTTTCAGCTTTGGGTCAAGGCAAGCTGAAGTTGTTTGTGTAAATGTGTGTTCATATAGGGAGAGGAATGCTTACTAGCTTAAACAAGTTTTGAGTAACTGGCATATGCCATCACATAAAGGAGAGAGGGCTAGCAAAAATGTGAGAAGGAAAGAAATAAAATGGAAATAAATTTAGAATTCTAAAATTTTGTTTGAAAATATAAAAATAACTCTCTTCCACTGCATGTCACAGTGGTATATTCTGATACCTCTCCTTGCTAATACAGCTGAAATCAGTGAGCTTGTATGTTTTACATCCAAGCTTGCTGGAGTCCCCATGGAATAGAATTTGCATGTCAGATGCACAATGTCTCATGCTAGTTTGGGGCAGGTGGAAAAAAGAAAAATAGGAAAATTACTCTCAGATGTTTAAATAAATGAACAATTGCTCTTATGTAATATGAGTAAAATATTAGCTTTTCTATAGAAAGCTGAGTTTAGATGCTGAACAATGCCATTCTTGGGTGACAAGCTACCTTACCACTTCTAATAACTTTAAAATAAAACTTCTCTCATGGCCTAGGAATGGCACTCCCCACTTTAGTGTCTGCCCCCAAGACTCTTCCAAACCAGACTCCATTCACTCACTCTCCAGCACCTTCCCCTTCCAATTCTCTCTCCAGGGGCGGAGTTGAGAATTGTATGCACAAAGTAGTGAAAATTGTGGGCTGAGATAAGAACAATTTACTGGAAAAGCAATGAGATAAGAAAACAAACAGCAACACCAACAATAGTAATAACAAAAGTATACAAAAAGTGGGTGATTTACATGTAAAGACATGGCATGATCCAGAGACAATTAACTGACAGGTTCCCTACCCTGCCAAGCTTTTCGTCCCACCTGAAGCCACATCCTTCTTTCTGGAGGTGAGAGTCTCTTAGTCCATCCTATAAGGTGGCATAGAATAACAACCTAGATGTGCCCACACAGCTCCAGGCTCTGCCCCCTCATGGCTGTTGCAGAAAAATTAACTCTGTGCTGGCGAAAACTAAGACAACTGCTTAATTATTACTCTTTGAATAAAACAAGAACAATGCAATAACAACAACTACAAAAAAAAAAAAAATCCAAACCAAAACAGGTCCAAAACATAAAGATTGTAATATTTGAAAGTCACCCACTAGAAATCAAATCAGATGTGTAGGTATCACCTCAACCTGTGGGTGTTGTCTGACTTCTTGTGCTTAGCAATAAAATGAGCAGAACAGATGCTTGGAAAGCTGAGTGGTTCTTCATTAGCTTTATTAGCTAATATTGGCAAAGATGCAGTTCAAATTCATCATGTGTGCACAGCTTGACTAAAAGGTGCTTTTCCATTTCTCTTTCCCTTGCATTCAGTATTTTCTCCTGTCTTCCTCCACCTCACCCTGCTTCCTGACTGAGATGCTCTCATTGAAAGTGCTGCTTACATGATTTTGAAAGGTACTACTATCCCATCATGGGCAGCTGTAAAGTTTTCCAATGTATATATTTGTGAGCCTGGGGGAAGGAAGACTCACTTAATTTTACACCTTACGGACCTTACCATAAGGGTGTAGGAAATATACAAGTCCCAAGGGTTTCCTGAGGTCAAAAAACAAAATCCTATTGCAGCTCATTGCATCCAGAGCTGAGGGCAAGAGAAAAATTGCTTGGGAAAATGAATCCCCAATGCAAATGTGTTTTGAATTCAAAGGGATGACTGATGTTGTCCATAGAAATGAAAGGTAATGAAACGCATACAAGTAAGAGGTTGACCTAGTATGTCTGCAAGCATCCTGCAAGCCTGCATGATAGAGGTGGGACACTCCATTACAAAAAGTAAATCTACTTCATGAAGATTTTGGGTATTTCAGGGACTGATGAGTCTAGGTAGGGATTATGTTGCTATTTTTTGATGAGGTGTCTCCCAAAATGAGGAAGAAGAGAGCATAGTCCACTTCTAAGACTTACAGATTGGTATGAGCCACCTTTGGTTGACCCTGCTTCAGATGTCCAGGCAAGATGGGAAGAAATTGTTTCACAGCCAAGTGCTAGGAAAAACATCTTATCAGCCAGTCTATCATCTTTAAAAAGAACATGTCTAAAATTCTCTAGTGTGGATTTTGTAGAGCGATAAGCAATTGCTAGAGGTTATCAATTTGATAGGATATATGCCATCACTTCATATATACAGTTCATGGGAAGTTATGAAATCCTTAAAGAAAGCTTCTATGACCAAGAAAATGTTTTGCACAGCAGATGCAATAATCCCCTGTACAAACCACATTTCCCTAACACTGCATGCAGAAACTAGAGAGGAGGGAACACAGAGACTTAAAAAGGATTTGCCTGATCCGCGTAGATGTTGGGCTGACAAACGTGCTGAGTTGACCTTCAGATCTGGGGATAACACTCAGAAGTTATGGGTGTTGCTGCGGGTTCTGAAATGCCAACCTTTTTTTGCATGGTCATGTTGGAAGTCCCGCAGATAGAAAGGTAAAGTGGCTAAGACATCCTGTTGCTTTTTTACCTTAGCCTTTCATTTCTGGCTTTGTACCTCGAAGTCTGTCCTGCACTGTTGAGAAAAACCTTTGTCCTTCACCTCAGCTGGTGTTAGAGGTGAGATTGGAGAATTGACTGAGGTGAGATACCAAATCTTTTTGGTTATGGCGTAATCAAATAAAGCAGGCAGTGTGAGCAGCCTGAGAAACAGATCAAAACATATTTAGGGGACTGGCACCTGGGTAGTTGTTATTAGCAGCATCACTAACTTATCTCCAGATCTTTCTTTTTACTATTTTTCCTAAAAGCAGAAGACAGAATGACACGCACAGCTCTCAGGAAACCATAAGATATTACAACAGCCTCTTGGGAGACACTTTGTGTCAGTATCACTCTGACTCCCTTGAAGGCTAGTTCTGCTCTGACACTGCCCAGATTAAGAAAGAGAAAAACAATTTGGTGAAGGCCAGCTGTTCCCCTCAAAATCCCAGGTGCAGCAAGTCCCACTCTGCCTTTGATCTTTTTCTCTGTTTGATAATATTTTCTCCGATGTACCTGGGGGCTGTGATTGCTGGATATTTTAAAGAGGAAATCAATGGGCATAGATTTACAATTCTACAATGTAAGGTTTTAGAACTGAATTACATTTCTGTGAAATTCATCCTCTGAAGGGAGTAAGCAAAGAGCAAGTTTGGCCCATTAGTGTGACCCACAGTTCCAACTGAAGTCAGTGAGATTTTGGGAAGAGAAAAAATGAAATGCCTGTACCAATGGGTCTAGCGATATTTCTGTAACAAGAATCAAGCGGGTTAAATGTAGATCCAAATGGAAAAGAGAGCAAATGGAGTCCTGGCAACTGAAATAGTCAGTGTAAACCCAGCTGAGCTTCATCGGGGAATAATTTGACCCTTGATTTTTACATCTTATATGAAGATAGAAAAATAAAAGAACTAAACAAGTTAAAGAAAATGATGCCATTATCCAAAGGGATAATTGTGCGGTACCTCCAGCACAGGGGAACAGCACGTGGGAAGGATTGAAGAGTGGCACTCAATACTTTCGTCAATTCCCTCATCTGCTTTTAACAGTGTGAAACTCTGGTTAGACTGTGCAGGTGGTAAAAATTATGGCTCGAGGGATGCAGGGACAAATCCTCACCATGGTGCATGGCAACCCCAGATCAAGGTACACTTGGGCTGCTTGCTGTGCTTCTGCTTACGCTCGAGGCTGCTGAGCCCTATGGAGATCCCCTTTGCCAGCTGAGAGCCCAAAGAGTTGCAGGGATATCGGGTGGCAGCACAGAGCCCTGTGCCTGGGGGATTCCTTGGCAGCCTCAAATATAATAACCCAACAGGAATTCGAGCTGAAGTGCAGAAGAAATGAGCACAAGAAAGGATTAGTTCTTGCTCCACTTTCCAATAGCCATGCAGGGATAGCAGTAGGGGTACGCAGACTGCAGCAACTTCTAGTGCGTAGGAAGTGCTGTCTTCAGGACTCCCCCCGGGATTTATTCAACTGGAGGTCACCAAGTCCTGGCTCTCCCTTCCCACCTTTGGGAGTATGAGTAGGAACTCGCAGTAACAGAATGTATTAAATCTATTAAAATGGCATAATAAGCTGTTCCTGACCAAAAGGGGCACAATAAGTCCTGCTGTGTCTCTAAAGATGTTTTATAAAGGGCAGAATCACACTAGGTTTTTGAGAAGGAGGCTACTTATAGTGATCTGATCTGAAGCCAAGAGTTGCAGTGAAGGATACTGCCTGTGGGTTCTTGCAGAAAGCAGACTGGGCAGTCACCCTTTGTCTTTAGTGTGCCCAGTCAAAAGTTTTTGAGTTGTAGAAATGAGAGCTTAAAGAAAAATTGTCTTTGAGAGTCAAGTCTGATCCATCTAGGAAAGAAAGGGCAACAAAGTGTTCCTGACAGGAAGCAGTCCTCTGCAACAATATCCAATGCATTATCCTCACCAGTCTTTATTTGAAAAGCATAACGTTATAAGCCAATCTGAATGCAGAGGCCACAGGAACAATAGGATTGTGTAGCCTTCCAAGTATGAATCACATCACTAGCCATTTTTCCCTGAAAGGAGGAATGTAAGAAGGTCCATAAGGAAGATAACAATGACTACTTCTTAAAGTGCAATTAACCAATAATCATTTACATTTCTTCTGCTGGAAGCAAAGTTAATGTTTCTTTCCCCACCCTGGCAGTGACCTGTCCTAAGTTTAAGGCTGATTTAAACAAAAGAATCTGTTCCAGAGTGCCAATACTGGGATGACTTTGTTCACTGGCCCTGCCTGGCACCTTTCCTCTCTCTCCATGGTGTGCTAGCTGCTCTCCATAGCCATCACTCAGACTGCTCACTCTCCTTGCATCTTCAGCACCTGCTTTGGCCAAGTCCCACAGCTCAGATTCACTGTCATTATTCTGGAGTTTGGGAATGACTGTTTGTACAGCACCATAAATTCAGGGGAAACTCTTTAGCAGGTGCTAGAAAGTTCTGAGCCTAATCTCATCTTGCCTTTTTGGGCCCCTAATGTCTGCATCCCAGTCCTGGAGTAACTATATTCTGTCTGGCACAGTGTTATCTGGCCTGCTTTTCAGTATGCTCCAGGATTTACTCACCTTTCTCTATCTAATGATTACACTTTCCTTTTTAACAAAAATACTTCACAAATATGATAGAACAGTACAGAGAGAACAAATATGTTTCAGGGTGTCCTATGGATAGTTTTTGCTTGTTCCCTCTTTGCTCCATCAATTGTCAAAAGTGTTCTGTCTTGTTTTAGATCCAAGCCCTTCTTGAATTTTGAGAGGATCTGTAAAGGTTTTGCATTCATTTCAGGCCTTATCCAGGATTTCAAATATATCTCTGAACTTTCTAGAACAGCAGTAATGCTGGTGCTCGGTTGCAAACTGAGTGAAGTTTTCTGAACTAACTGTCCTCTTCTTAGAAATACACAAGGAAAAAAATCACATCTCTCCATCTTGTGAAATCATGTGGGAGAGAAAACAATCCTAGCCATGGGTTTTGTTTCTCTGTTTGTTTCTTTTCAGGTCTTGTAATCCTTGAAAACCTTTCAAAAAGAGCTAGAAATTTACTTTTCTTAATGGCAGATTAATGCATCTTCAAATTGGGCATTGGGGATAGGAAATATTCGAGAGACTTCGTATTACGAATGGTTATTTCTGACCGTAATAATTTAGGATGTACTTATTTACGTTGATTACTTAGAGGATTTAAACTATCTGTTACTCAGCAGTAAAAGGCTGGGAAGTGTTCTCATGTTGTAATAAATATAGGGCTTACTCCACTAAGAACATGGCAGAAGGTACATCACTGTTTTAATAGGTGAGTTTGCCAACTCATACACATGGAACATAAAGGTCTATAACCAGAAGGACAAGTCTGCATAAATCCACACCTCCTATTGCCCACAGAAGAAAATAATTGGCAGTTTTATAACACTTGGAGCTGGTGGGTGGCGGATTCTGGGAAACGCTAAAGACTTTCCTTGCCTTGGTACAGAAACTGATATTAAATATAAGTTTTTTTCTGGATGTTGTTGAGTTATGCAAATTAAACAAGCAAACAAAAAAACCCCAAACCCAACCAAATAGAAAACCACACAAACAAACACCAAAATGCTGTATAGTAAGAGCACTCTGAACTGCTGTGTTTGTGTTGTGAAGTTCATGTGTTACGAAGACCTAAGGGCCCGTTCATCTTTTAAGGAGGCTGGTATTTTAAATTAATTTTCTTGCAGGAATATCCTTCAGATTTACTTCATTAACTTGGATATAATTTTTTGCTGTATTTCAGAGCAGATAACAATAGCCTTCACAGTGTCCATGGTGATTGGACTGGTGATTGGAGGGATCATCTGGGCCTTTTTCACCTGCTTGTCCCGTCGCAGAGCTAGTGCCCACATTTCCCAGGGGAGCCCCTCAGCCTTCAGCCGTCGGTCCAGACCTTCCTCCTGTGGCCACACTGCCGCCAGGACTGGATTTTACCGTAACAGCAGCTGCGAGCGTCGGAGCAACCTCAGCCTGGCCAGCCTCACCTTCCAGCGGCAAGCCTCCTTGGAGCAGGCCAACTCTTTCCCCAGGAAGTCAAGCTTCCGTGCATCCACCTTCCACCCTTTTCTGCAGTGTCCTCCCCTCCCCGTGGAGACGAACAGTCAGCTGATCACGCTCACTCCCACAAACACCACCACAACCCTTGTGGGAAGCACCACCAACAGCCTCAGTCGACCTGAATTCCACTGGTCTAACAACAACCTCCGCATCTGCCACTCCACGCAGACCCCACCTCCTGCCTATGAAACCATCATAAAAGCTTTCCCAGAATCCTGAGCTTCATCCTTGCTGCAAACACACATGTGCATTTTAGGAGGAACCTCAATTATCTCAACAATTTTCTGTGAATGATGAAGATCTCTGAGAAGTCTCCAGCTGCAGTTGCAGAGGGGACATACTTTACCAAGAGGCGTGTAGCAGTGATGTCATGGATTCCAACATCCCACTGTCTGACACATCACTTGTCTTTGCACTGCTGGCTTTTATTTACTGCTCTGCTGTATGCTTGCATATTTATAGTGTTATATCTTTAATTGCAGCCGTTGTCTCTTTATTTTAGAGGGAAAAATGCTGCCACATAAAAACGAAATAATTTCTTGAAGAAACAGTTAATACTAGGGATTACTGATATACACAGCACATCAATGCAAATTTCACTATTTCTTTTTTTTTTTAAGAAGTTTTGATTTTACATGTTTTCCCAACGACGTTACATTTTCAGAGAGCACCTCCCATTACCCACCTTCTTGCTACAACCCCAGAAGAGCTTCAGTCTGAGGAACCCTAAATGCAGACCTTGTAGAGGATGCAGTCCTGGCTGCTATAGACGTCCTATTCTGTTGATTGCAAAGATCTGATCTGAAAAGACTCCATGTTAGGGATGCTTGTTTGAAATTCCCCACAGTGTGGGAAAAAATTGTGAAGCAGATGAAACTTCATGCAGAAAGAAGTTTTCAACAACACACAAAAGGCATGATAACAATCATAAAGAATTTTCTGTCTGCAGTCAGCAGAACAGATAGTCACATTTTAATACCCAGTGAGGCTGTATGGGCAGAACTCTTCATGTTTCATTTTTCTAGTTCTGGTTATCCAGATAAGCAGTATGAATGACAACCATTTTTTAATTAAGTTTCCTGATTTCCTATGGGATTAGTCATTTCCTTATTTCAAATTGTTTTTCTCAAATTGTACCAACATTTAATTCTTTCTTTTATTCACTGAAATCTTGTCTTTCACTAAAACAAGATTTCAGACATCTACGGCTGAATACTAGGATTGTATAATGAATTGGGATATGAAGAGAAAGATGAAGTATTTAGTTGAGGCTTACATATATTCTTGACTTTTATATGTGTATCATGCCAAGCTAACTCCTGGCTTAGCAGAGACTAATTGCACTGACGTGACAAAATGTTCAGGATTTTGAAATAACAGAGACAAATGGGACCCGAATGAAGTCTTATTGTATCAGTTTCCTGTTAAATATTTCATGTTCAAATTAAGGGTAAAGAATATCCACAAGTAGAGGAGCTGTCCACACTCCACACTTGCAAATATGCCTGTTGTTTCTAAGAGGCTTGGGCAATACCAGCCTCAGGACTCCGGATTCTGAGGGGCTTCTCTAGGGAGAACAAGTTCTCATCGGTCTTCTGGGAGGGACAAAGATTCAGCAGCTTCAGAGAATGGGCAAAGTTATCAACATCTTCCAGGTTTCCCAGGCTTTTGGAGACTGGCAGCATGCATCCCTTTGCTGAGCTCAACATCCCTCAGGAAGCACTGGTATTGATCTCTGAACTGCAGTATTCCAGCCCAATATCCACCCAGTCGTAAATAACGCTACAAACATTGAGCTTACAAGCAACACTTACTGTAAACAACAAGTATTCCTTATTGTAAAGGCAAATTATTTTGCATATATTTACTGACTGGATTTCATTGTTTTATTTTTAGTGTGCAACACATCTGGAGAGATGTCTGTCATTGCTAGAAGAACAACCACTTACAGAGCTCACAGAGCATTTCATTCCAGACACTATGGGTTCTAGCACACCCAGAACTTGCTGATAGGACTGTAACACTGCATTTGGCTGATCACAGGCTACAGGCTTAAAATAATAGTCCTCTGAAGAAAGAAAGAAAGTAATGTTATTTCATTCTTTAATACTTTTTTTTCATCTAGAGTTTTTTCTGAGTCTGGTGAATATCATTGCACGCAAAAGTATGTTCAAAGTGTCCTTGCTATAGAGTAGGTGATGCAACCTATTCTAACCTGCCCACAAAAAGTAGAATTCAAGCCTGCTCCCTTTGTTTAGAGGGTTTGATGGACTGTGGAAGAGACAACTTACTCTACCAGCTGTGTACCCACTGTGCACCCAGCTGGCCAAAACTGCTTGTTCCTTGAGACTGAAATCCTTTTAGATGAGTAAATTTTTACTTCTGGACTTTAAGTGCACATTACATCACAGTAAAACTTTCCACAGCATAATTATTACGCAATTATTACTTGTATTACACTGTATTTCGTAAACAATGTAAAGAGGGAAGCTTAAATGTACTGTATTTTTTTTCCTCCTGAAATCTGTACTGGATATCAAAACATTTCTTATGTGCCCTGGATTAGGGAGACTAAAACCACAGATGTTTGATGCATAACCAGTATCATTGTCAGATGCCTGAAACTTGTTTTCACAACTTCTGAAATAAATGTTTTCCAAGCATTCGGGAGGCTTCAGAATGTGGAATAAAGTTAGATGCTATAACCTCAAGCTCATGTTTTTTTCTTAACAATAAATATGGTGACTTGCATAAAAGATCCTTTAAAGAGAAGAGTATTATCTTTAATTATGCAAGCCGATACAGTTAGAAATGTGAATGAGGACTTGCTCCTGCCTTTGCTTATGTGGGGAAACACCCCAAAACTGAAGATGCTATTTGAAGTCAGGGTCAGAATTTGCCATGCGAGAACACCTTCAAAGGATTACAAGTGAGAATGTCTCTCACAAATAGCAGTGCTTAGAGGTATTAAATCCACTGGTTTATAAGTACTTCGGCTTCAATTCACATTGTGTTTGAGCAAATGCTTGCTTTAAGCAAAAGGGCAATTACTATAAGGTTCATGCTTAAATGGACTCATGCGCATTTTATTGCATTAGGACCAAAGCACACTGCACAGGATCAACCCCCAAATTAACTCCAGGATTCAGGAGTCATTGCGTGTTCAATATACAAAAAAGATTATACTTGCTTAACGAAATCGTCTTTTATTTCAATTTAAAATATTAGAAAGAAGAGCTGAGTTAAAAAAAAAAAAGTGTTACTGCAGATTTCAAGATTTCAGAGCATTCACAAGCATGAATTAAACTTGACAATTATTTTGCATGTAATACAATTAAAATGGTGTTCCCAGAATCACACAGGGACTGATAGGCAGAACTTTGATCAACATCCAGATATCCTGACACCTTGCTCTGAGTAAGCAGAACTACTTCTCCTCTTCATAAAGAGAAATACTTCCTGTTATTATCCATGTCCACAAAAAGAATCACTCCAGTTATGGGTTCATATAGAAGGTGAAACTTGACAGCTCTTTGTCTGAGAATATTTATGTTCCATCTCAGTTACAAAAGTAGCTCATGCTATATTCCTTGACCTTTCCCCATTAAAAAGCAGCTGATCACCTCTTCAGACAGCTACTGATTACCATTCTGTAGCACACTGAATGTGCATTATTTTTGCCAAATCACATTTTTAAAGTTCACTTGTAATTTATCATGAAGTTTTTGAATCATCTCAACATCCATTCTTAAGTATAAACTGAAAACTGAGCTTACTGGAAATATCCTCTCAGAGGTGAAATGACACATGCCAGATCCCTGACCTATAAGCATCTGATAAAATTAGGTGATGTCTATGATGCAGTACAGCTTCTGGGGAAAAAAAAAAAAAAAAAAAAAAAAGAAAGAAAATACTAATTGGAAATTTACTTCTGCCAAGTCCAGAGCAGACTAAAGAAAACAGCGCTGATATTACTTCAAAACACTGAGAACAATACTTTAGAAACTAAACTTACAAAGCCTTAAAACTCAGGGAAAGTACCTGTATCTTCATTTGGGTCTCCCAATAAAAATGAGCTTTCAAAGGGGTTGAGTGTTTGGAGTTCCTGTATGACTTTGTTCGGATATTTACCTTTCTGAATACCAAAAAGGATGACAAGATCCTAATCTCTTTTTCAATCTAATATTATTATCGGTTACAATTGACTCAGGATTTTTCATCCAGCTGGACTAGAGAGTTCTGAGAAAACTACTGCAGCACTCAATAGGTGAACTACTGCTGGCACCAGCTCTTCTTGAAGCACACAAAGCAACAAACTGCATCAGGCTGTAGCAGCAGCAACACCAGTGACTCCACAAAGGATTTCTGGCCTCACAGTGCCGGGTGGAGCCTGTGCATTATTCTGTGCTTTTGCCCTCAAACAGTTTGCAGGTTAAGGAAGCAACTTAGGAGGGATCTGTTTTGTGTGTCTTGTTTCTGCTTTTGACTTCTGTGGAAGCTTTTGGCTTCCATCAGATTTCTGACGACACTAGTGCATGACTTTGGCAACGGCTGATGGGCATGGACTGGATTGAAGAGCTATTTCAGTGAACATGTTTCCTGTCTGCATTCCCAGAGACATTCTGCATCAGAGACATGTTTTCATCTATTTAGCAGCAGAATCAAGTGATTGTGTGCTGAGGGCTGTGAAGGAGCAGTTGCCCTATTTTAGAGCAAGGAGTTCTTTTAAACAAGAGTAGCTTAATCATGAAAGGGATTATGCATAGTGATGGGACTGAGATAGCAGGAAATTGGATTTGCTGATTTAGGACATAACTGTCTGATGTGCCTATGACTAGGAACAGTATGGAAAGGCACTGGAATGCAAAAGTATTCCTGTCTAGTTCATGTTGGACCTGCATCCATATCAATCCACTTTATTTTACAGCAGCATGTTGATGCGTACAAAGGAAGGATGCTGCTTCTCTCCTTCCGACTTAAGAAGAGCACAAATCACAGCGGGCAGTGGTACGCATTTCTTTGACATGTATGGAGAAGTTGCTGACAATTAATTGCACATGGAAATAGGATGAATCCACCAGAGTGACAAGCCTAGGGCTTGAGCACATGGAGAGGCAAAAAGGAGTCTCATTTTCTGTCCATCTTCCTGTACTGTATATCCTGGTGATCTTTCAGAGTTGTTTTTTTTTTAATAGGAGGGACAAATTCCCTTTAAACCTTTTCTGGACAGATTGTAGATTTTTCTCCTTTAGTGCTTCTCCATTTATTTCCATAGTAAGCTCTCTCTGTGGATAAGTATGATGATAAAAATACACAAATCTTCACTCTATCCCATTCTTTTGTTGTTCTGCCAGAACTTTCTTACACAGAAAACCACTCTGAGGAATTGATTGGTTTTGTATGATAAGCTCTCTAGCACTAGTTTGCCAGCATCAAAGCACTGATCTTTTTTTTCCTCTTTTTTTTTTTCCTAATCCCTTGGGCAAATGTCATGGAAAGATACAGACACCTTTTTGCCAGTACTAAGTGGCAGACATCACTTAGCAAAATTTTGAATTGCCTTGCAAAATTCTCATAACTCCACAATGCACTAATTCATGATTCAGATATTTTGTGTCATTTTGGGTAATATAAAACTTACTTCTATAAAAATTCCTGCATGCACAAGAACATATTTTTTGGGTACTTGTATATACACTAAATTAAATTTCTCAAAGCTTCTAAATGCTTCTAGGCATTGAATCACTTCTGAAAAGGAAACTGAACATTAAATATGTTTCCACATCACGTAATCATGATGAAATGATGTTTGAAATGTATTAGCTTAAAAAAAAAAAATTACACTGTCTCTGAGACACCAAAGTTAAGCATTTTCAAATTTTTCTCTCTTTCACCAATACACGGAACCTGCTCTAGGCCAGAGAGATATTCCCAATAAAACCAAAAATACATGAGAGAAATAAGAACTGTGAAAGCTCAGTGTAGATTGACAGGATTCAACTAATCCATATGCGTTGGAGAATGGCAGATTTACCATGATTTCACAAAATAAGGGAAGTGTGAGTGTGTTTAATATCCTGACAGTGTTCTTGAAAGATGCCTGAAATGGTCTTTCCTGATCATTCCCTGATCCATAACAAAGCATATGCATCTGCATGCCTTCTCACAGATATTTTATAGGGACTGAAGACTAGATGTCATCACATACCTTTAAGAGCATTTTCACAGTTCACAGAGGTATAAATAGATGTTCCTGCTTCATTCAATGCACCTGTAAAAAATTAAATGGCTAGGCGATTTAAAAGCTGCTTCCAGTGCTGGGCATTTCAAAGATTTAAAAATAAACCAAGAATGTTTCAGACATTCTTGTTGCACTTGATGTTTTCCTCAAAACCTGAGTCATTAGTGATCAAAAAGTTTCAAGGTCAGCTGTTTATTTAACAGTACAACAGAACAGTTGGGCTGGTTTTGCCTGAGGTTAGTCAATTGTCTTCACAGTATTAGTGCGGGGATATTTTCCGGATTTGTGCTGAACACAGGGTCGATGAAAGAGAGATGTTTTTGTTATTGCTGATCAGGGCTTACACAGAGCTAAGGCCTTTTCTGTTTTCATACTGCCACTCTGGCAAGGGAAGTTGGGGTGCACGGGAGGCTGGGAGGAGACACAGTGGGGACAGGTGACCCAAACTGACCAAAGGAATATTCCAGACCATATGACATCATGCTCAGTATACAAAGTGGGAAGGAAAGGGGGATTTTTGGAGTGATGTTTGTCTTCCCAAGTAACTCTTATCTATGATGGGGCCCTGCTCTCCTGGGGATGCTTCCCATGGGAAGCAGTGGATTAATTCCCTCTTTTGCTTTGCTTATGCGCGCAGTTTCTGCTTTCCCTATTAATCTGTTTTTATCTCAATCCATGAGTTTTCTACCTTTTACCCTTAAGATTTTTTCCCTGATCCTGCTGTTGGGGGAGTGAGTGAGGGCCTGAGTGGGCTTTGGTTGCTGGCTCAGTTAAACCACGACAGTGAAGAAATACACTGTATTATATATTGCTGTACTTAAAGGGTAGATTTGCAAATGTGATATTCTAGACATACAACTGAGGGCCTTGCTACACAAGCCCAATCCAGCAAAAAACTTGTTCACAATCTACCCTTAACCTTCCAAATGCTCTGGCTGACTGCTGGTAGTTTAATCTATATTGCTCTATTATTGACTCCATTGAGATTACTCATCTATTTAATAACTCTGTTGAATCAGAATATAATTTCATAAAGCACATCATTCTAGTTTAAGAACCAGTTTACTGCTAATTTAAGAACAGAATTTTTATCTGTCAGATGTTTTCTCTTTATTGAAAGTTTCTTTCCTGTGAAAACACATGACTACTCTGCTCATCCCACCTGCCGAGTTGCTCTTTGAGCATGTAAAAAGTTCTGTGGGGATATAAGGGTGGTCTTTACATCCTTATGCAGACACGTGAGGGGCTGACAACAAAGGACACGATGAATCAGTGCTTGGCCATTCCTTTATATTAATTTATATGAGAGCAGGGTTAGGAACTTCCGAATTACAGCTTTGTTCAAGTCTTGGTAGTTCTGTTGTTCGACAGAGGTGTTTTTTGCATTATCTCATCTCTCTGGATGAGATGCCTATGAAATAGGATGACAGCAAGAAAGACTAAAGAGAAGTTTTTCTAGAGTCTCACTCTGGTAAAGATCACTTCTGGAGGAGCATTTTAGAGGTGGGTTTCAAAAGCAAAGCAGAGCAAAGACAGTTATAGCATCAGACAGCCGGTCTCTCCTCTGACTGTTGAGGCAAACATTACAGTGATCTTGCTTGTAATCAAGACTGTCTGAACACAAACTGTCCCCAGCAGGACAGTCTCTTAGAGGCTTGTGAAAAGATTGTTTGTAATCTTTACTGCCTCTAGACAGCATGAGGAATTGACAAAATACATTATTTTGATAGATCTCGAGAGACGTCACTTTGGGTTCAGCTTTGTCTGGAGCTTTCTGGAGGACAAGGCAAAAAGGGGTCTGGAATTTTTTTAATGACTCCAGTTTCTGGCTTATTTTCACGCTCTTAAATTTGTACATGACATGCATTTCTGAGTAACTGTAACCTTTTAACTATTGGGACAATTTTATTTGGGTCACTTTTACTGCGAGCAGAAATTCTGCATGAAGAATTGTATGCAACCTTACTAGTATGCACAGTTATTTACTGGGCATAGTTGGTAGCTAAAATATGACTACACTGAACATTAATACGGTCTTCAGCTTCCAAGCTAACAATTAGTAAGTTTTTCCTAGCCAGTCAGCGGTAGGCAAGTTGGGAGATGCAGCCCTTGTTTCGGCTTGGGAGAAGCTGATCCTTGACCTTGTGCAGTCACAGACACCTGAACCACAAGTTGCGCTGAGGATGAGCTTTCTGAACCATATAACTCTGGACGGAGCAATGTGAGTAAGGGAATAGAGGCCAAGATAGGACTGATTCAGCTTCAGTTTATACTACCTTTTGTCTTAAAAAGCAAGTTATACTATTCAACATATTTTTTTCGAGATCTGAGAGAAGAGTAAACCTCCTTGTGCCAATTGTTCTGTCACCGTTTCACTCCGAAGGTCTTTGAACCCAGTGTTCAAAATTACAACAGTTGTTGAGTAATGTCAATAGACAAAGAAGTCTTGTTTGGATAATCTTCTAACCATTCTGAAAGATCCTCCTCCCTCTTTCCATGGTGAAGCTACTAGAAGCAACCTGAGAGCATCTCTGAAAATAAACCAGGAAGAATACCTGCAACTGATGACCTTTCCTGTCCTTTTCGCATCTAGCGTTATGTGTGTGTGATATAATTTTCTATTGTGACATTGTGTGATTTCACATCTATGGAAAATTTTTCTATTAAACCAGATAATATTTCAGGCCGGACAAAAAATTACCTGAGACTTGGACTGCTGGAATTGTAAAGAATAATTATCTACTACATGAAATAATACTTGAAAATCCATGTAGTTACATGCTGGAAAAGAGTTATACAGTCATTTTTACTGAGCAGCTATTGATGTGACCGCATGATTGACACGGAGTCACCAGGAGCAAGATTCAAATATACACTAATAATTTATGAATTCGTGCTTTAGTACAATTTGAGCAGAAAGTTTAACAAATTTCAAGGTGCTAAGGTCTACGGCTTAAGTCCACCAATTAGCAACATTTTAATATCGATATTCAATAGTGTTGATTCTGGTGCCGAATGTTTCACTTGTTTCCGCAGAAATCACTTTAATTCATTTGTCACATTTAAAAATGCAAACAAGCTGCAGAATATAATTATACACATACACGACGACAGCACACATGATGGCTATCAAAGGTGTTGCTGTGCCTATTAATGTCTTTTGTCTTTGTGATAATCTTCATTTCCCAAAATCTCTTAGACACTTACTAGTGTTGGATCTATTCATGTGTACTTAAAAAAGGGGAATATATTGACTGCCGTGCTATGTTCACTGGAACAGTTAACACTTCATGTAAAATGGAAAGGGTAATGAGTCATTGATGTATTGGCCAAGAAGCCAATTAAACAAGCTGTAGGAGTTATCGTTTGTTCTGGTGACCCGTGGAGTTGAACTAAATGATAAACTAAGTTGGAACTGTATCTCTTTTATCTCCATGAACACTACAGAAATTCTTTCATGACTAATATCAAAAACAGTCAAGTTCAAATTACATCATTTATTAAGGATGATAAACCAACAGGTTGATACTTTCTTCTATATGGCTTCTTCACGGCAACTAAATGTGAATATAGATTTCCACAGCCATAATAATGTACATTAGGCTTAGAGTACTGCTAAGAGACAGCACATTACACTATGCCCTTTATACACATGGACAGTTTTAGAAAACCTCTCTCAGCTCTTTTTCCATGAAGACAATAGTGGTAATTGCTTGAGACTGAAGCATTTTTAGCTTGTTTCTGCTCTAGCTTTTAGATGGTTTCTTTTTTCAGCTTGGTAAATAAAGAACTTGTGATGATTAGGTCAGTTCAAGGGATAAAGTTATCCTGGCATAATTAGCATCTTAAGATGAGCCTTCCAGCCTGACTGACGTGGTTTTTTTTATATCCTGAGCTGGTATGTCTGCTCTCACAAGCTTCCAGACAGTGCAAGAGTAGCAGTATTCACTGGGGAAGACAAAAAGAATTTGGTCACACAGTCTAGAACCAGCATCTTGTATTTTACACAGGGAGAAGGACCTATGCAAAATTGGGGAAGTATACCAGTGTTTTCAGCACAGATATTACAATTACAACCCATGAAAGATTCCTATCATATGGTTACAAATGTGTGAATGGACTAAATTCTCCCATACTTCATGGGTTTTTTTGCAGCACAGGAATTACGTAAGGAGGCAGAGAGACTTTTAGCAGCTTGCCTGCACCTGTAGATGTGCTCCTAGTCATCAGCATCATTAGTTTTCCCAGGAAGCTTGGATTCCCCAAGCTCCCGATAAACTTGCAGACTATATAAGGTGAGTGTCAACAGTGAATCACAGTGAGATAAGGCACCCTAGGCAGGTTTGGTCTCAGACTTCTAAATTTTGAACTCCACTATGGCACTCCTTATGGGTTTTACTTTTAGCAGATAATCCGAATGGATTTTGGAGGTTATTTCTAGTCTGCATTCCTTTTGTGCAGGTAGAGGCAAAAGGACTTCCATAAGGTAACATATAGGACAGGTGACAAGCCTGAGAGCATGGGGAAAATGTACGGACATGGGTTTGAAAGATTGTTCTTAGTATCTGTTTAGATAATTAGATATTAGCTTAGAGATATTTACACATGTAAGAACATCATGAAAAATAAAGTGATTTTCCAAAAGTTTACCATAGAAAATCCACAAGATGTGAAAGACACATCCTTGTCATACACAGAGGTTATTTTAGATCTGCAGAGAAGAGGATTGGGTTGCAGGAGCTGCAGGAGGAGGGAAAACTTCCTGGTGATGAAAGAATCATCTGATCCTTTGCTGAAGTTTGAAGATTATAACTGTGCTGGTAGAAATAGGACATATTTCAGAGAGCTTGTTCAAAACAAAGAATACAATATGACCAAATCAGAAACTACTCTGCTTCCTGACAAACTTCAGATTACCATGTGGTTTTCTGGGCTTTAAGGTAAATGGAATTCTTTAAACAAGTCGGGTGAAACATTAGAAGGAAATTGCTTTGAAAGAAAACCAGATATATTAAAGCTCCTGTTAAAGCTTGTGTAGTCATGGATCCTCCTGAGGTATGAGTGCAGAATACGTGTGTCTGATACTGAGAGGGGGATGGCAAAAACATCACATCCGTGCTAAAGAATGAGAAGGAATTTAGACTGACACTTCTAGGACAGCTGCATATCATGAACCAGATGGACATGTAGCAGTAGTTCACATACATACCAGACAACACAAGCATATGGAGAACAAAATGTCTGCACCAAACTGCTTTGGAGTCTTTGAGAGAAGCTGAGATTGCATTTTGAGGTGTCCTTCAGCCCAAAGGTGAAGGGGTATGAAAACACAGAACTATACTAGAAGCATTAGGAATTTTCCCAGATAACATCCGAGGCAAGGGGAAAAGACCCTTGGAAGTATCATGGGAGTCAGCAGCTCTCCTGCATTCCTTTTGCTCATTATTGCATCTACTCAGAAGCTTTAATCAAGCAGCTCCGTGACGTGGATGTTGGTGACATGCCTGGACATACAAATGCAAATGGTGGAAGTCTGTTTGGGAGCCATGGGCATAATCCAAATGTTTCAGTGATTTTGAAAACTGGTTTTGAAAATTGTTAACCCACACAGAGTCATAATGCAAAGGTACCACCTGGAACAGGAGAAACTTGTTCAAGTGGTGTAGATAGTATCATGTTAATATAATTTACATGTTGCAGGAGTTTGCTTCAGTTTATAACTCTGCTCTGAGGATCCACACTTTTGTCCTGAAAGCAGGACTCAAAAAGGGTGAGAGAGGAAATTAAGGCTCCCCTGTTCCACCTATGTGACCCTCCCATAGCCTGGTAACTGAGGAGACAAGCACTCTTCTCCTCAATGTTTCTGTTGCAGAAGGCAACTCATGAGTTTTTAATTGAAAAATATTTGTCTATGTTTTATTCTGCTTGCCATCACATTTCTGAGTCTGCAGAACTCACTCAGGCTAAAGGTATGATAGAATGTGGACTGTGCTTTTGAAATAAAACTTTCCTGAAAGAACAAACTGATGGTTTTCTCCTTATTTCTTCTGAGAAGCATTCAGACATAGCTACAAAGAAAGTGAAGCTGGAACAAGTTTCAGCATTTTTATTTCAGCATTTCATCCATTTTTCAAACCAGGTGATATTGAGGAATATGAATATTTATGGGAGAGTGGGATCCAGCAGTACAACACGAGGCTGAGAGCAGATATTGGAGAATATGCTAATCATGCCATTAAAGGATTAAAGAAGGGCAGGTTAGTTTATCAATTTTTGAGTTGTATTTTTTATTCTTCATATACAGTTTCTTGAATTTTCATCTGTTATCTCTTTTGTGAAAGTAGAAAAAGCTGTTCTGTTAGTTGCTGAATAGTAGTGCACCATCAATCTGCTCTATAAGCTCTAAAAACTCATGGATCAATGTGATATGGCTATGGGATCAAAGGCAGAGTTTCTGAACTCATCCACAGCAACATGAGCTGTAATGCACAAGGGACATTCTGCTAACCCGCTGATTCGTAAGAGACCTCATGAGTCAGTAGAAGTTTCCTTTTCTGATAGAATATGAAAGTCCTAAAACAAGTATCTTAGTATTTTATCTTTCTTTTTCTGCCAAACAAAATTTTAATTCTATTTCTGATGTAATTCTCTTTTTAAAATACAATTACATTATAAATTTGGTAAATGCTGAGCAGGTCCTTCATGGAGCTAAGCAGATTTCCCTCATCTAAGGATTTGGCTTTAGGAGATTTTTAGCACATCAATTTCAGAACAGTTTTACATGCTAAAAATAGTAATCAAATCTAACTAACAAACCTAAGAACTCCCAAATCTCTTACCCCAGATGATTTAGATAA
Source organism: Falcunculus frontatus (assembly GCA_013398115.1). Taxonomy (NCBI): domain Eukaryota; kingdom Metazoa; phylum Chordata; class Aves; order Passeriformes; genus Falcunculus; species Falcunculus frontatus. The sequence continues at coordinate 560,107 of VZRV01004813.1, read as the reverse complement.
TTTAGGTAATACTTGATTTATATTTACATCACAAAATTTTGTATACAAATGGTAAGACAAAGTTTCAGATAACTTCTGTTCTTTGCTCCATCTTTTCTAATTGGTTTTCAATCATTCCTAAATATTGCAATTTTATAATAGTAACCTTTTTTGGTTTTTGTTTTATTAAGTGGAAAGTTAAAGAAGAAATTGAAGCAAAAGTGAAGAGTAGCCAAAAGATATTTGATAACACACAGAATAAAGATGAAAGGTTCAGTAAATGTGAGGGTGCTATGCATTAGGATTCCTGTAAAGACCACAGAAAAATACTTGATTTCCCAGGAGCTGCCTGTGTTTAATTATTATCCTGGAGAAGCTCCCAAGCACTATTTTCTCCCAAGTGACACTTTCCTGAAAGGGCAGTTTTTGCCTGTAGAAGACAGTGTGAGCTATCATCCAAAAAGGATTCATCTACTTAGATCTTGGAGGACTCACTTAGGACAAGGATGGAAAAGGGTATTTTCTCCATCTGTCTGTTTATAAAGAATTATTTTCTTTTTAATAACTTACTCTTATCAAAACCTACTCAAATGTGGAAATAGTAGTGTATTTAAGCTTCGGGGGGGGGAAAATTGTAAAAGATAGAATTTGGATTGCCATCCCAAACCCTTGTCAGTCATCCCAAACTAACCTCCTTCAAAGAAAATCCTCTCGAGAAATGTGAGGAAGGACTAAGGAGAAAGGGGGAGGTGGCATCTCTTCTTCAGTTTATCTTCAAGAGGAGGAGATGGTGGGTCACAACAGGGTGCTGAAGCGAAGTGCAATTGTCAGTGCAACTAAAGACTGCTTGGGACATTTGGGGTCCATTCAAAGCTCCACTGGAGATTTCCTGGGTAAACAAGAGGAACCACTTGATCTCCCTATGACTCAGTTTCTTGTCTATAGAATAGGGAAAATAGATGGTATTGTAAGACTAGATGCACTGCAGATTTCTCAGCTCATTAAGGGGGCTCTAGAGAGGTTTCTTTATCAATACTGTCACCCCTAGAGAGGTTCTGAGGCCATTTTAGCCAGCCTGACACCGTGTTGTCCAAACTAGTGTACTACCTGCAAAGAAGGGGAACAAAGTTACAGCAAACCAGATTCACCAGGTACGGTATGGAACGGTGCAGTGTGGTACCTCACAGCACCTAACGATACAGTACGGTAAGAAAGCCCGGATTTGTCAGTGGTTCTCCAATTTTTAGGCGGTGGAGTCTATATACATCTCCTCAGAGCACGCAGCCACCCATACTGCACATACATAGCAGCTGGCAGCAGACTCGTTTTTCGCATATCACTTAGCCTGAATTGGCTACTCCCCTCCTCCCTTCCAGGGACGGCAGTCCGCAGGACTCCTGCGAGACCCCCCTCTACAGGCTGCGGTAACTCAGGCGTGATAGCGCTAGAAGGAAACTTCTTTCTTCTCCGCTTCCTGCTGCCAGCAGCGCTTGGCTTTTCCCGCAGCGGCGCCCTCGGCGGGAGTGGGACTGAGGAGGAGGAGGAGAGGGGCCGGGAACCGGGTCTGAGGAGGGGGAGCGCGGGCAGCTGCGGCCCCCTCGAATCGCCCTGGCCGCGGGGTCCCGAGTGCCGCCTCCCCTCGTCACTCGCCGCTCCAGGCCAGGAGACTGGGCAACCGCAGACTTCGCAGTGCCCCAGTCACGCGTCCCTATGCCACCCAGGAGATGGCTTTCTCCTTCCTCTCTCCTCTTTCAAGCAGTTGAATGAAGTCCACCTCACTTCCCCAGGTCGCGCATACGACACAACGCCTATGCGCCCTAGCTGGGATGTTTCTGAGGTGAGGGGAATACGGTGCCATTGATGCTCATCCCGCCATTCCGGAGCAGAATAGCTTCTTCGACCCCCAGTTATGTAGTAACAAGGGAAAAATTTCCTGAAATTAGACTACTGCAGGAACTCTGGTTTTAGTCACAGCTGTCATCCGAGAAACAAATTTCCAGGCATTTTTAATCTAATTCACTTATTCTTTATGTAACTGAATTAGAAAATGTGATTAAGCATCGCAGAATCTTCGGCAATGAGCCTGCCTAACCTTTAGTGAAACATGAAACAGAAAAACTTAGCAGAAGTAAGAAGAAACGGTGAAATCACCTGTATGGATTTGGTACAATCATTACTGACTGAGTAGAAGGATTAGAGGCACAAAAGCTCAAGGAAAAAAAAAAAAGAGGATAATGACCTTTACAGCTGAAATTCTTCCCCGATTGTTTGGCAAATATTTCAGGGCAGGCACCGAGAAGACAAGGTGCGACACTGAAGAGGTGCTTGCTTGAGCAGCCCTGTCCTGCCGGGCCGCCCGCGGGTCCCACGCCCACTTCCCCTGTGTTTCTTTCCCTGCTGCCCACAGATCTTTCTGAGGCAGGGAAAATTCGAAGGGGGAAAATCAAAGGCTTGAAACTGATTTTCCTTTGCTGTGGCGTCTCCGAGGTTTGGGCTTAAGACACCTTAGAAGGAAGAGCTGATCCCCCTCCTGCTCAGGGGGATTTAATATACGCTCCAGCCGGGCTCCCTGCGCGCCGGGGCTGTGCGTGCCGGCGCTGGGATCCGCGGAAGCACCCGCCGTGCTTGGCTGCACCAAGCGGTGCTTGGATGTGGGGGATAATCCTTTTTCCACGAATACGCACGCAGTTTAAACAAAAGAGCGAAGAGTAGAAAACACCCCGACACCTGCTAAAATCAGACTAAAACCCGTAGGAAAATTTTGTTTTTCAGACCAACTGCTTGCGCACCTCGGGAGGGAACCCCCAACGTGCCAGGGACGGAGAGGGACCAGCTTAGCATGGAAACACTGCCGAAGAGCTAGGGAAAGGAGCAACCCCGGGGCGGGGAAGCGGGCTCCTCAGGGAAGCACGGGGGTTGGGGGAATGTAGGGGGGTGAGGAGGGGAGCGGAGGGCCCCAGGGAGTGCAGCCCCATTCGCTCCGGCTATTCCGGGTGTGGGCAGGGATGCGCGGTGTGGCGTGCCCCCGCAGACCCCCACGGCCGCCTGCTCTCCTGCCTGGCGAGGCGGAATCACCCCTCCGACGGGGCTCCGGTCCCCGCAAAACTCTGTCATTAACATAAATCAAATAATGGCCGGGAGGGATGAGGGGAAGGGGGAAGAAGTACGCGACTGCTCATGAGTTAAATATAAGTCTCTGACTGTCCTGAACAAAGCGACCGTCCCCTTGGGAAGGGTGACGTCTCTCCAGTAACGTGATTGCTCCTTCGGAAGCAGAAACGTGTAAACGCTATAAAACGCGGCGGCGCGGCGGGCAGCTCAGAGCGTGCGGCGAGACGGAGCCCTCCTCTTCGTCTTCCTCCTCCTCCTTTTCACCCTCTGCCGCCGCCCCGGCAGCAGCGCAGCGGAGCAGGGCGCACTCCCCCAGCACCGCTCCGCTCCGCGCCCGCTCAGCCAGACCCACCGACGGACTCGCGGCTCCGTGAGTAACTTTCTCCCCGCCACAGCGGCAACTTCACAGCGGATGAAAAAGGATGTCCCCGTCCCGTACCCTCGTTCCTCTTCTCCCCTCCCGGACCTACAGGGAAGGCGTCCCGGCCGTCGGGGAGCGGGGAGAGGTTCTGAAAGCCCAGGACAGCCGGGGCGGGACCCTCCCTTGTTACCGCTTAAGTGGCTGAGCTCCGGGCACCGCTGCCCCTTGCATTGGGCCGGGGGTCGCCTTCGGGGGTGCCAGTTCTCCCTGACCACGGGCAGCTCCCCCGCCATCGCGACCCTGCTGGCCGGCGGCGTCTCTCGGGACAGGGACCGGGGTTGGGAGCGGTGCCGGGGCAGTCGCTCGGCGGCCCGAGGCGAAGCCCCGGCAGGTGCGGGCGGGCCGGGCCGGTGAGTGACGGCTGCGCTCTTCCCTCCACAGGTGGCGGCCATGGAGCACCGCGGCGCCTCCCCGCTCCTCCTCGCCCTCGCCCTCCTCAGCGCCCTCTGCTGGCGGGCGCGGGCGTTGCCCCCGCGGGGTGCCGCCTTCCCTCCCGTGCCGCGGTAAGGCCGCGCTCCGCTCCGCGCTCCGAGCCCCGCTCCGCGCCCCGTCCGGCCCGCAGGGGCCTGCCCAGCCCCAGCCGGTGGCCGAAGGGGCTGTAAGAAGCGCCAGTCCTCCGCTGCGCCCTCCCAAGGAGCGCGCAGTGCGGCGCTTCCCGTCGGGGTGTTTGCCCGGTGTCGGGGGGTGCTCGGGGTTCCCGCGGCGAGGCTGAGGCCAGGCGTGTCCCGGCCGGTGTCCGCCGAACCCACCCTGCAAAAGCCCCCGGGACACGCAGGCACCTCCCGAGGTGGCTGCAGCAGCGCTGCCCCAGAGGCTGGGTCGCGGTGACAGCGGCGTGTGCGGGGGGCGGACGGGATGTAGGTCACGGCGAGCCCTGGGACGTGAGCGGGTCCATGGGAACAGCGCCGAGTGTAGGGTTTGTACCGCTGCGTGCTTCGGCTGGTTAAAGTTGCTATTAGTGGTCCAGCTAAATTAAATCAGATGGCAGAACGGGACGGTTTGCATTTAGGCGAGAGGAGCATAAAGTGTTGAAGGACCAATGAAAAACAGAACGGCAAAACAGCACAGTGACTGACTTCCAAAAGGTGTGACTTGAGCCGGTTCATTTTACACAGCAACTTTGCACGGTTTTTTTACCAGACAGAAGACTTACATGAGTCAGATATATAAGTAGTGCTAATAGTGATGGTAAAATTACAAGGGCAATAGTCTATCTTAGTTTTAGTATGTGATTTTTGCATGTCATCACATGCAGGGGTTTCCTACAGCAATGGGAGCCTCTCGTCTGCCACAGAACATAAGAGCAGCCAGAAGGAATGATGCCAAACTACTGCTATGCAGTCAGACTGCCCTGATAAAATATGACACATCATAAGAAACCACAGTTTACAAAAATGTGAAGTATCTGTACATCAGTTTATACAGAGCAATTGCCATGATATATTTTAAGAGATTAAATGGGAACATTTTTTAGCTTCTAACACGAGAGAATAAAAACATGTAGAGATACATGACTGTACCTTGTATTTAGTTTGAAGTTCTTGGTGTATTTGCTTTCTTTGGAGAAGGCCTAAGAGCTGTTTCATTCTGCATTTCAAAGCACATCTTAAATCTTAACTGGGCGGTAAGTACGTCACAGGAACAGTTTTCACTTTGCTTGGGTAGAGGCTGTTAATTTCATCCATCATTTATACAAAATATAGTTGTTAGGAAAAGCTTTATGGTTATCACTTGTGCTGTGATTGTCATACATTATGCACTGGAATGAATTGCGTTCAATGACATTTATCTAGAAAACATGCATTTGAGAGAAGGATCCGTTACGTCAATTAATCTGCAATTAAACATGGATTCTACCTGAAAGTGATTTTTGTTTCATCCAGATTTTTTTAAAATGCCTTACAGATTAAAGTAGGTAGATGTGCATTTTGACGCAAACCAGAATGTCAGCTGCAGTAAAGTGTTGCATGTCCTCAGCTAGCTGTACTTTACATGGTTTCTTTCTCCAGCAGATTGGGAAACAGAATGCCATTTGATGGAGCCAGTGAACCTGACCATGCCCGTGGGTCATTAAAGTCAGAAGCAGATATTTTGCAGAACACACTACCTGAAAATGAGAAATTCTATTTTGATCTGTCCAGAATTATTGATAGGTGAGTTTCTTTATTATCATAAATATAAAAGATGATGGACTACTTGATCTCTGCCAAAAAATCATTCACATTTTTCCACTGAGAATTAGGAAAGGAAGACTCAATTACAGAAGAAAATCCCACAGCCGCTGCTTGTATACTGGTAACAGTAGGGATGTCGGCAGAAACGTTGATTATATTGCCATTCTGGCATGATGAATGCATTCACTTTCCAGGAAGGACTAAAAAGTATATTGTGACAATCTGGAAGTTATTTTATGAAATTAGTTTCATTTAATATGAACAATAGATAAATTAAAGAAAGCAGTATGTTTACAAAATGAACGTTATCAAAATTATATGAACCCAGATTGTATTGTAGAGTTTATTTATTGTCCATTTCAGAAATGCAAGGCATGCTGATGGAATTTTCACCAGTGTCTACAGCCATCTTTTGGCTAAACTTGCTGTGAAGAGATATCTGCATTCGCTTATTAGAAAACGAGTTAGGTGAGGTGATGCTTACATTAGGTAGAGTTTTTTTGCTAGCTGGCTTTATTGGCAATTTTTTTACCCTTCTGTATCCAAGTTCTTTTTTCTGTGATTTAGAGATAATGAAAGAGAAGGGTATATAACTATGGGGGAGCTGAAAATCCTGTATAAGTATTTAGTGATATTACTAAATGAGTATGTTACTATTTATTCCTGACACAGCTGTGAGAGGTAGTGCAAGAGACACTGCACAAAGCATGCATAGTGTATACTAGAAATATAATGATTATCATGCCAATTTGCTAATACTTTTTTTCTGGTAATGCTTTTACTAGCTTGGCAGATGAGTGGCAAAAGTAAATATAAAATGATTAATTACTCAGTACTTAACAACAGGGAAATGCACAATGAAATCAAGAAATGATTGGTTTATAGTGAAAATGTAAAGGAATAGTTTCTTCCTGCTGTAGAACACATTGACAGATGTTTGTGAGATCTGTATTGCAGCAGGATTCAAAAAAGAAGGAGGAAATTCATAGGCAAAGGGTCTGGCTGCAACTTCCAGACCAGTACATTAATAAACTAATGGGCACAGGGTGCTGGGTAGGATCACTGTACACTTTCCTTGTTTTCAAATCTGTAAGCAGCAACTGCTGAGCCATTGTGGCAGTACCACTGAGTGCCTACTTCATTTGCTCAAAAGCTAAGTAGAAATTAGCTCCTTCATTTATGTCAATGCTGCCTTTGTTCCAGAACATACAGTTCCAGTTTCTCATATGCTATAGACTAACTTAGACCATTTAAAACAGAACAACCTGACATTTCCCAAGATTGTGCATGAAGAAAAGGCCTCCAGGTTTGGTTTTCACAAGGTGTGTTTTGTCTTCTGAAACCTTAGAACAAGCATTTATAGCTACTTATGCAATGCTGCACTCTGACTTTCCTCAGTGTCAGACTCCAGCTCCACGAGGTTCAATAAGAACAATGATGAGGTCCTTTAAGAACTTACTGAGACTTAAACTTGGCATTGTACTGAAATATATTCACACAAATTATAGAAATTAGGATAAAATCTGTTTATTAAAAGGTGCAACCTGGGGTGTGAGAACAGGCAGGAGAGAGTAATGAAATCCACACTTAACCACTCGAACTCCTGGGACAAGGACTCTAGAAATCATTGACTATGTATCCTAGTTGCACAGACTGTGAGAAAACAATCTGGTGGAAGGTGTGCCCCAAAAGACTGAATACCAAGCTTTGGAATTTGATCCTTGTTATTAAAATACATAGTAAACAATAGAAGCAGTGGCTTTATTTCAGCAGAAGAAAGATCCAAAGTCATAGATGGAAATGAAAGCTGAAATGAAAATTTGCTTTTATTAGGCTAATCAACATCATAAAGCTTATTTCACTCATTTAATGGTATTTTCTTTTAAACAGATATAATCTCTTAATTTTTCCTTTGTAATTGTTGTATTGCCAGCTCCCAGGACAGTCCTGTCAAACGCCACTCTGATGCTGTCTTCACCGACAACTACAGCCGCTTTCGAAAGCAGATGGCTGTGAAGAAATACTTAAACTCAGTTTTAACTGGAAAAAGAAGGTACTACAAGAAAGCAAATATGTATTTTTTCCATACTTTTTTGGTATTAAGACAGAAAAGGTTTACATCTATGTATTTATACAAGCAAAAGGCACTGAACATTAATGACTTGATAGCATAGTTTATAGCATGGTTTTCAAATACAGACAACATTTTATTCCCTGACTGGAACAGACACCACAATGAGATTAGAATGAAAGAATAAGGAGGAGATGGCATCTGGCAATTTTAAAAAGCTTCCGACAGATTCCTACATTGTTTTTATTTGTAAAAAAATCTTCTTAAGGAAAAAAATCCATTGAGCTATGGAACATGAACAACAATTTTATGAAGAAATTTGTTGAAAATTCACCTCTCTGTAAACACATGAAATGAAAATTTAGATGTTCCTGAAGGACCATATGTCCTAAATCAGTATAGGTGAGAAGTGCCAGCATACGCTTTTGTAGACCTTTTATTCCATTTGTATATTCACTCATTTAGACAACTGCTTTTAAATATCATGTCTCATTATTCATTAAACATGCTATTTCGTGTGTTCTATAACACTTTGGTATAAGTGCAAGAAAACATGCAGAAGCTACAGTTAGAAGAAGGCTTTGCTTTCTTTGCTTTTTCTTCTGAGAGCAGTAAAACTTGTTTCTGATCCACAACAGCCAGGAAGAGCTAAACCCTGCTAAACTTCGAGATGAAGCAGAAATTCTTGAACCGTCCTTTTCAGAAAACTACGATTCTGTAGATGAGCTGCTGAGCCACCTCCCACTGGTATGCCAAGATTTTCTTTCCTCTTGCTGTTGCTTGACTTGACCCATAAAATGAGATTAATTGTACATGAAGTGTGGCCTATCAGAAAATCAGAATTGTCTAGGAAAGAGAGTCATTTCCATGAAAAGCTTTATGTTTCTACAGAGATTGTGTCTGAATAAAATAATAATTTTAATAATAAGCTTTAAGTTATCCCATGATTGCTGCTATTGAAAATTCCTAATTAAATGGCACTATTAATAATGCACCTAGCTCACTTGGGTGTTTCAACCAGTGTGCACTGCAGCATAAAACCAGAACTGACTCATTTTTAATTACAAAGATCATTATTTCTTCAGAGAACAAACTTGAGGATATTTCTTTTAATTAAAAAAAAATGCTGCAGATTTTGTTTGACATCTTTTTCATTAGAAAGGAGTTGCCCCTAGAACTAAGAGCATCAGCAACACGAACCTTATGCATTAAGAAAGCACTTGACATGCAAATCTTGCAGCAACTGTTTTCCATTTAGCTGCTACTATTTTTTCTAAAGTCATTCACGATTATTTTTTTGTTTTACTGAAACATAAACCCTTCTACATCAACGCTTGCAGGAACATAACATTGAAAGGGTAAGGTAGAAGCAAATTTGGTATTCTCCAAAGTGTAGTATGGAATTGATGATAGGATAGTTTTTGGCATTCAGCTGTGTCTTGAACACAAGTAAGAAAAAAGATAAAAAGGCTATTCTTGAAGATAATATTTGGAGAAATGTCTTTTCTTGTATCATCCCCAACCACCCACCTCCCTGCCCCCCCCAAAGTTGTTTCCTTTCAAGACTGAAATAAAATGAGAAAATCTTCTTTTCCTTTCTACAAATGTGGCACTTCCTCTGAAGTTCCCAAATTTTATAAAGGACATAAACTGCTTATACCTCGAGTAATTAAATCATTTGTAAGCAATGTGATTCTGGAAAGAAATGTTTTTTCTGGACAAGATTAATATTCTGGCATTGACTAAGGGAGAAAGAGTAGTGGTCCAGCAGGTTGCAAATATCTTCCTGAAAACATTTTCAGTCCTTTCCTTTTTTATTGACTTTACTGATGAGGCAGGTCTGCCCGTAGGTGAATCAGTATTGACTGTTACTTGTTGTTTCATTGCAGTGCCCAGTTGCTAGTGTAGTGTGGAACAAGCAACCCGAATTTGTGTATCCATTTCAAGGACACAGGGTTTTTTCAAAGTGAGCAGTTCTGCGGTGTAGGCTAATCTGCAGTACCACTTTTCTCTAGTCCTTCAACCTTTCTTTTCTCATCCTACGGTCTTGTCTGACTGTAATGCCCACTAGACTCCTGTGAGCAGCCACATCTCAGCCTCTCAGTCCCAAGCACGGCAATTGTTTTATATCAAGTGTTACTTATTGCCAGCTGTCTGCCTTTGTACGCCTCATGATGCAACTGGTTAAAAAAGTGACTTCTAAAGCACATTTCTCCTTTGCTTTTCAGGACCTCTGAAGGACACCTGGTAAAGTCTATGACAAGAACAAGCTATTTTTGAGTTCCACATAGTATTTCAAAGAGATGACTTTAGTCATCAAACCAGAACAAATATGTTGTGAAGTGAAAGTTGTGATATATTTGTTTCTTATGTAATAAAAGTTGATATTTACATTGTAAATATTACTCTAGAGTTCTCTACTGAAAGCTGTACATATGGATGCCAGTTTAACTCATGAGAAGTCTGTGAGTCCATATGCTGTAAATCCTTTACTTCAATAAATTCATTTGAAAATGAGTGTGCAGCTGAAAAGAGCCCATCATGACTAATTAATTGGCTTATTTTAGGTGGGATACAACTTCAGACAAATATGTGTAATAATAAGGAAATATTTCCAGATAGCCTCATAAAGAACATGTAAAAACAGGAGGAGAAGAATGTGCAAAGTGTGTAAAATTGCTTTACAAACATCTCTGAAGGTTACTGCCAAGCAAAAGGGAGTGCTTTTCTAGCAGTTTACCAAGCGACTAGAAAAACTGAAAAAACAAGTAAAAATTTTTTGACCTCCAGCAGCATCTTTCCTTCCGGTTCACATTTTTCATATTTCACAACATAACAATTATAGTAAGACCAGAAACGTCTCCTTTATTTTCAGCTGTGTTTTAGATGCTCTGGAGCAGACAAAGCACTAAAAGAATGCAATCCCTTGACTTGTTTGATGCCTAAAGTCATAAGTTATTCTACGTTTAATTGTCTGTAGCTTTGATGATGAAACTATTGCTTATATATTAAATAGATCTGAAGACAGTTTACTATTTTTTCAAAATGAATGTAATTTACAGAGTATTCAGACAATAAATCATTTTATTATCATGGCAAGCTATTTCGGGTTTGAATCAGTGCTACAGCTACCTGGAACAGCAGAGGTCCCAGTAAGTGCTGTCTCTGCTATAGTGATAGGGGAAGATAACATTTTTAACTGATTTCTGCTATACTATTTTAGAAAGACAAGTAAATAAACCTCCAGTCCCCTTTTCTGTAGCTTTCTATTATTGTAGATGACTATGGAACTGGAAATTTGCAGCTGTTTGATTTACAGCACTGATGTAGAAAGTAGAAAAACTTATCAGACCTACTTACGAGCTCAATTTGGAATTTCAAGTATATTTATAAATCATACATATGCACACATAGTGATAAAACTGATTTGCAAGTTTCACTTGCAAGTTTACTGTTCTCATTTAGAAAGAAACTTCTAACATGATAAAATCTGAGATTTATGGAGACTAGTTCTCATAAATATGTAGCCTTCTGATTTGCAATTTTTTTGAATATTGGCAACTGCATGTCAAAAGAAAACCAGCTTTCACAGATCAGGTGCTAATATTGCTATTTCTATCTAGCCTTGACAGAATCTATTTTAGCCTAAGCCAATGAATGGTTCACGAAAGTTATATTTTCACAAAAGACATAATTTTGAAGTCTTCTCTTGAAAAGTGGTTTTCCACCCCCAATTCCTATCATATTATGAACATTTGAAAGAAAAAATGTCTTTGTAAATACTTGAAGGATACTAAAAGACTGATGCTATAGTACTTAATTTGAAATTTTCTTCAGTGTAGTTTGAACTATGTTAGTATTTCTGTGAGATGAAATCATTAAAAAAATAAGTGAAAAAACCAACCAGAAGCAAAGCTGCATATGGTCTTTATACACAGATTTTTTTTTTGTGTATGTTATTCACTCAATTTAAAGTAACAAAAATTAGAGGGATCAAACTTTTGACTACACAATTCCAGAATTATTTTTTTCTAAATTTTTCTTTAAATTTTTTTTTTTTTGGTATTTCCAGCTTATCAATAAGGCATCTGATGGAAGAACTTGTCTTCCATGTCTAATGTATTATCTTCCTGCTATCCCTGATATTTTGTTCTCTGTAGAAAACTGCAGAATTTGGAACATGTATTTTCTCTGTTACATGAAGATGGAGAAAAAAAGCAGGGACATCATTTTTGTTAGGAAATCATATATATATACATACACACACACACACACATTGTAATAACTCAGATAACACCACTTTAGTTTCCCTTAGGGTTAGCAAATAGAGACCATCTAAAATGCCTGCTAAATTTTGTGTACATTGTAGCAAAACCTAGCACTGACAGGAGAGACACTAACCTCCAGAATAATATATTTGACTTGGTATTTGTGCTAAAGAATGGCTTTTAACATGTGATAGCAACCTTTGCTTTCCATAGGGGATTTAAAGCCCAGTTAATACACTGAGAGGAGTTAATTGTGGAAGAGGTAACATTGTTCACCTCAACTCCACGGGCAAGTGATTATGGTAAGGTTAAATGATAAAACTGAAGAGAAGTTTTAACATTGCACTGAATGACACAAGTTTTCATCCTGTCAGTGACTTGATACATGTCACCAATCTTAAAGCCTATGTGCAAAATGTCATTAAGAGTGGAATCAAAACACTGCTTTATTAGGTGAATGAATGGGTCAGCCCCAAAGGGAGAACTGTTAGGGCGGAAACAAACACCCAGGAGATTTAGAAGAGAACCACTGACAGGGAAAATGCAACTACTGGGGAGGAAGGAATAAAACTGTGGTGGGTCATTGGGGTAAATATTAAAGGAAGACCTCACCATGTTTCTCCAGAATTCTAATGCAGGGGTAGGAATACCTGTGGTCTCACAGGATAGAATTAATTAGTTTTTGTTTTATTGAATGGGGTTTGCTTTTTAAAGATATTCCTTGGATCTTTTAAAGAAAGGTACAGAATCATCTTTAAGTGCATCTTTACCAACACTGGTAGAGGATCTTTTCTGGCCCTAGATCCGTAGGGAGGATTTGCATGCTTGTGTGCATCTGTGCATTCATCATCCATTCAAGAACAGTCAGAATTGCGTATAATACCATGAGAATTACAAAAGTTGACAAAACAATTTAAAATTACAGCCAGTAAAAGCATATTAAAAACAAATAAAACCCTAATAGCTCCTCTGATATTTTAAATGGATTTGAGGGGCTATGTGTATTTGTTCCACCTGAAAGTCTGAGAAAAAATTTCTCTTTAAAAATGTAGAAATGGGTAACTTGGATCCAAAGCATAGTTATAATTTCATGTATAGGCATATTGAATTCTCCCCAGAGATGGACCTTTTGGAAAGAGATATATGTATACAGGAATAATTTATTTGCTTGCAAGATATTTGGGGTAGGGAGATAGAAAAGGCTGCCAACTGCCTTTTGTGATATTACCTATTCCTTCCACTACCTCTTTTATTTTTCTTTATTTTCTCTCTCCCTTCTCCACTTACCACAGGCTTTCCCACACTCTAAGAATCCCACTATTGCCTTGCAAAATTGGTGCATTAATGTATATCTTTTCTTTTTAGAAGAGCAATTACAGCAGAATTTAAATTTATGGTGCAGCAATCTAACAACTGCCAGCCTTGTTGATGGAGAGCAGCATTACAGAGAACCTGGCACAACCAGATTTGCAGGAGCAGCCTGTCCTGCTCACAAACAGCCCCTGACTTCCCACTAGAGACTTCCCATTTGCTGTGTGACTGGCAGAAAAGACTGATCCCTCCTTGGATACATCAAACAGAACACGTGTCCTCCCGGGGCTTGCACTGGCTCAGACAACTGCAATATTTTCAGCTTTTTTCTTTTCTGATCTGGAGCAGTCACAGACAAATTGCTTGCCAGGTTACCAAATTGGTTTAAAACTGGAGGTAGGAATCTAGGCACCCATTTTTTACACCAGTCTTTAAAAAATTCCAAAGTATAATTTGATACATATTCTGCTTCTGTAGTAAACAAACAGGAAATGTATTATTTCGGTTTTGCACACACATACATGCAGGGCACTTAGGGAGGGGGAAAACCAATTTTTCCTTGTGAGGATAAATATTTTCAATAACTTAATCAATATTTGTAAATAAAAATATGACCTAATATTCAAAGATTAAACTGAAATTGATATAAATCATAATGATACAATAAAAGAGATAAATATATAAGTGTCAACATTATCGTGGTAAAAACAGTATTTTCAGTAGAGCATGTTTTTGGGAAACAATGGAGATTGTTTCCATAATGAGATTAAAAAGGGGGGAAAGTTATCTTGTTCTCTCCCACTGAGAAAATTATTTAGTATTAGATAGACTTTTGCATAGGATAATATGCTTAGAAGAGCATCCATGAGGAGGGTGCATAAGATCTGTTTTCTGGATCTTTTTCTGGAACTGCTCTGGGCATTTTGAAGCCCTAGTTCACATTTCAATGAGACAGCAGCGTCTAATAGCCTGTTATTTCTAAACGTGGGATATAAATGCTTTTAGTATGTAGATGCAGTTATTAAATAGTTTTCTAGTCAGAATTTGCTCTTATCCAACACATACCATCTTTTTGGAAGGGGGGGAAAGTAGAAGAGAAGCTAAAAACAGTCACTGTCTTCTGTTAGATGAGATGTATCTGTGAAGACCTTTCTATTTAAGAAACATACTCAGAGCAGCAGCTTTTGTCAGTAGATTATGAAATAACCAAGCTGTTGACTAGGACGTGTCAAGTTGTTACACATCAGCTTTTTGATAGAGAAGAATTCATTTATATGAAGCCTGGGAGGCTCCTAGTTGTTTGCTTGTTTTATATGCTCTTGAACTGCTTTTCACAGAAAGTGGTCACAAGTATGTTTGACAGATGTCTTATCACCATTTGTTTCTATTCTAACACAGTTCTTCATCTTTGTTTTTCAGACAGTCCCTCTTCCCATAATCACAGCCGGAACATCTGCACACTGTTTTAAGCAAGCAATTTTCTCTTATTAGGGAGTATACAAAGCAAACGACTGCATTCTAGGAAGCCTCTTCATGAAAAGGCCAAGGATATATAATTATACAGAAAGACCAAGTCTTGGTTAAAAAGCAAGAAGAGTTTGAAAAATTCTAGATTTGCTGTCAATAGTTTCAGTCCCATCTGGTGATTCCTTCCAGAGCACTGCATCGTACTTGGAGTTCCAAAGCTGGTGTCAGACCTCTGGTCTTGAGCAGTGAAGCTTGAAGAAGAAGAAGAGGAAGAAGAAGAAGAAGAAGAGGAAGAAGAAGAAGAAGAGGAAGAAGAAGAGGAAGAAGAAGAAGAAGAAGAGGAAGAAGAAGAGGAAGAAGAAGAAGAAGAAGAAGAAGAAGAAGAGGAAGAAACTGGTGAATGTTGAGGTAGAGCAGATGAAGACTATGTCTTCAAAAAAGTACTTGATTTTAAACTTGGTTTATATATGGCTGTTTGTTCCCTGTTTGTAGGTTTAAGACTCTGGCTTTGAGAAGAAATACTCATCTCTTGCTGTCAGAGGACATCCCATTATGCAAGTTTATTCATTAATTTAGCAAGCTCCCTCAGGAGCACAGCTGGGTTGTTTGCCCCCTAATTCTGCTGCCGTGCAGATCTAGCAGCTGTACTTGTTGGGAACCTTCTTTTTAATGGCAGCCTAAATTGACAGACACCTTTTCAACCACTTCTTACCATCCCAATCTCCCCATTTTAGGAATACCATTACTCTTCTCAGGGACCTGTATTCCTAGATGTATTTTTAGACTGCTTTTGCCTCCCAGCCCTGCTTTGTTAGACTGAAGAAACAGTTTGTCTTGTCTATCTTGTAAATGAATCCATGTTTCTAAGACTGTGCTGGAGCCCCATGCCCAGTGGGTTCATGTAATGAGTTTAACACTACTAAACTACTGTTTGCTAACTGAATCTGAAAGTTCCTTCTTTATTGCAGATGTTTAGGAAAAGTGACTGGTGATTTTTCAGGCCTCCGTCTTGAAGGTCTTGGAAGAGCTGATTTTTCAGTCTGTGGGGGCTTTTTTGTTTGCTTGGTTTTTGTGGGTTTTTTTTTTGTTGTTATTTCTTCTCAAACATTTCTGAGTTTTCTAAAGCTGAGGAAACAGAACACTGAGTAGTTGATATAGGCTACCTTTTATGGAGTAAGTGGAGGCGGAGGCACTCAATTCAGTCTAAAATGCATATAAAGCAAAACTCCATTCTTAAACAGGCAACTGCCCAAATTACTGGGTAGTTTCACTTAGATCTCTACATCCTTTTTATGTGGCTATAGTCTGTATTTTTAAATTCAACTTCCTTAACCTGCAGTTGAGGGAAATGACAAATGCAGCCCTCATGTTGCCCTTCCATCCTCTGTGATACTGGACAGATGGGTGGCCACAGCAGCAGCCCCGGTTCTTTGCTGACTTTTGGCAGCCCAAGCAAGGGAAAATGGAGATCAGTTCACAGCAAATCCCTAGCACACTATCAAGGAGATTAGGGTAAAAACAGCTATACGTCCTCTGACTCGCCCTGTGAGTAGTGAGTGGTATAGTTTACACACTGGCCTGTCATCCGCATTAATTCTTCAAAAGAGAGCCAGTCAAGCACTTACGTATTTATGTCATGTATATTGAAATATCATGCTAAAGTGTAGTGCCAGTGATGCTGAGGGGCTGAGGGTCCCTTTTCATCCATAGCTAAAGGATTACAACAGGGATTACCTTCTGGATCATTAGTCTACTGCTGTGCAGGAATAAAGAAATCCAGCTGAGTGGACTACTTGGGTCATCACTGCTTGATTTATGATTCATACTCTGTTCAGTACAGGTGAGAATACAAGTGCTCGATGTACCTTACTTTCATAGAGAAGGGGTTTGATTCTGTAAAGATCAAATTTAATTGGGTATTGCACATTCTGTAACTTCCAGGCTCCATTTAAATGTATTTTCCCAAAGAATGGCTAATTCAAAATTTCATTTCCCTGGCCTTAGCTCTGTTCAATAGCTTTTTCACATTTACAACATTCTGAAGGGTTCTGGAATCATATATGAGATAATTAGGTTGCTTTTCGGTGTTGGAACAAACAGAACTTCACCTGGTAAAGTCAGAATGACATTTCAATGGGACTTCTCCTTGGATATGCTTTATAAATAGGTTTGCAGGATCTGATTAATGAGAAAGTGCATGGCCACTAGACAATTTAGCTCTGTAAAAAGGACTAATCCATATAAATGTTCTATGTTATATTTCTAATTATATTACCTCTTAATAATTCACTGAAATCTATCAGAAATTCTGCTTCAAAGACATATTAGATTTTATACTTGTTTTATGTTTGTTGAATGATACTCTTCAGTGTAAAAACAGCATGCTGCATAATTATAATGCAAACAGACTATTAAATTATTTTCTGTTAAAAAGTGAAGAAATCAATGGAGGAGAACCTTTCCTGCCCCAGCTTTACTCTGTAGCTACAAAGTCAGACCGCACTGGAAAAGATTACTGTTTCAAGGACTTCTACACTTGCTCTGGTAAAATTCAAAGCAGATTTTAAGCTGTTGTAATATAAATTGTTTGATTACACTTTGCAAGAGCTTTGCATCAATAGAGGAGTTTTGGCAGGCTCAGGAACTACAGTCTTCCAAATTCAGCCCACGACATAAATACAGAATAAAGAGCATTCTTTTTGTCTAGCTCTGACTGGTCAAGGATGTTTATTCTAGTGTGCATTTCCCTGAGTACCTACTATTATTTTAGGCTTCTTCGTATTAATGGACGTAAACAAAAAAATTCAAAAGAACATCTCATTGTAACTTATTTAAATCACAAGATGCATTGTAGAGTGACACTACAAGAAAGAGACAACCTCATGGAGTATTATCTGTTATGGGAGAATCTGCTACTGAAAAAGAAAGAGCAATCTAAGTCCTTAGCAATTTTTAAATAAAATTTGATACTTAGTTGAAGAATTGTTAAACATTTTTATATTTTTTCTAGTTTCTACATTGCCATCTTCGGAAACAGAGACTTGGTTAGGTCTAATTTTCTGAGATTTTGAGCTCAAATGTTGGAAAAAACTTGTGGTTTTTAATACTTAGATGCCCTAGATACACCCTACAAATCTGCTAGACTAACTACCCATATCCAAAATAACTTATAGGAAAAATTAATTCATAATTTTATTTCTTGCTTTTTGATCTGTTTCTTCTATGACAGATTTTCAGATATTAAATGTTGATTAAAGATTTCATTGGGACAATAATTTTAAGTAAAGTGCACAAATAACAAGTTACCAATGACATCTGATCTAGCTGTGATTTTCTTTTTGCATTCTGCTGCTTAGATACAAGCTTAAACTGATACATACTGCTAATGTTTTGCACAAGGAAGCAGAATAAAACCAAATAAGAGTAAACTGAAAAAGAACTTATGTTCTATTTGTATTTGGTAGTGGTAGAAAGTTTTAAGCTGAACCATTCAAACACACATATCGAAATTTATTTAGACTTCTTAAAGCTGGTTGCACTGTAACTCAGGCAAACAAATGTTTTCAGTCTTGTTTTCCTTTTGCTAGTATTGACTGCCAGCAAACAAGAATTCCAAGAGACTGGATTTTGAAGAGTGTCTCAAACAACTTGATTTAGTTAGGAGACAATTTATTTGATTAATAAACCGCTCATCTCTGGTCTAGAAAATATTTGGAGAATGTTTGAAAGCAAAGTACTCTTCAGATGCACCATTATCTTTCTATTTTGATGAAGGAGCCAGAATGTCTATGACTTCTCTGAATCATTGTGGCTTACAGGAATGTGACCCTTTCTCCAGACATAAAACTGCTGTAGCCACATCTTGGGTGGAGCTCACTCTTACTAGTTATGTCAAAAATAATTGTGTGGTGTTACATTTAATTACTATGAAGATTGTGATTTCATGTGTTCCCTGACACTTCATATTCCTGGTTAAATTTGTTTTAGTTATGAAGATCTTAAAAATATTTCCTTAATCCTGTAGACATAAGTAGCTGTTATGTAGTAACTGTAGAATGTAATCAAAACCACCACTTCTGTATTTGTTCATTGGGTCTTATATTAAGTACATAAGGTATAGGTACTAAAAAATAGTGGCTTGATGAATTGGATTTTTATTTTCATTTAAAATATAACTTCAAAATAAAACAGCACCCTAAAGTTGATAAAATTTCATTCCGTAATTTTAATGATTTCCTTTTTATTCCATCAGGAATAAATACATAGGAGAAAGAAGGCATAAACAAAAAGGATAATGCTCGTGGAAGACAAGTTTGTGTAAATTAGCAGAGAATAAATTTAGGTGAGAAATGAGATGAAGTTTCTAGCTATCATAGAGCTGAAATTATGGAAGCATGTTCCAATTTGAATTTTAAGCTGCTTCTTCATAAATTTAGTGCGTTTATGAAACTGGTAATTTGATATAGTTCTTCTGTGATAGCAAGGACTAAATCTTGAATATCCAAGGGATGTGAGTGCTATATTCCAAATCAACATACAAGAAAATCACATATCAGCAAATAATAAAGCTTTTCACTATGGATGTCTGTTATTTGTCAGACTAACTGGGTTTCACATTGGCTTTTTTGTTGTATAGATTTACAGATAGAGAGAAACTTAGATGGTTGACAATATTGCAGATGCACTGATTTTACTTTTTTAAATCTATCAGTAAATGAAGATATGTAGAGAATAATCAATATTTTGGGTCACAAAAGACTTCCTGAGATAGCAAAATCTCATACATATAAAAATATCACTCAGAACTAAGGAAGTCTACATTTTTAGGTAGAAAAATGTAGCACATGTTACCATTTTTAATGCTGCATGATAAATAAAATATAATTGGGAAAATATGCTTTGCTACATGTTTATTAATTCACTCACTGCACATAAAAATAAGTACAGATGTATTCCTACACACACTTGCATCCATAGTTGTCTTTCTAATTCTTGGCAGGTGTTGGACTTTCCAGGGAAAATGAAAATTTGAAGGAAACCCTGCAGCATAAAGCATAAGCATGGTTAATCAAAGCTTTGTTTCCCATTACCTTCGGGTTCATAATAGCACCAAAATGAGTCATTGGAATCCAGCTTTCATTGCTCCTCAGAAAATTTCTTATTGAAAAAAGTACTTTTTAAATTTGGTTTCCTGTTCTGCAGGAAGGAATGCATCACTTGAGGCCTGGTTTCTCTGTGGACTTTGTAAATGCTTGCGAAGTCATAGATACTTGTTGTTAAACAGAGAATATATGACTGGCTCTATAGACCTACAAAAATGAAAGATGCGTCTTGATCACATATAATATTTTTCTTGTGCACCCGAAAACCCTCTGACACTTAGCAGCTGGGGATAGATATGAAGATGGACTATATCACTGTTTTTATGGTAAGCCAAAGAAAGACCCGTATAAGGAGAAAAACTGAACTGAATCCCCTTCAAGACAATGAAAAACACTGTGGACTAGGACAGAAGTGCAACATTTGGATATTTTGAGATTCTTCTGTATAGTGCTACTCAGAAATTGATAAACCATTGTATTGAATTCGTTTATTAGAGAAAACAGCCGTTTTAGGCATTGTTCTGCTTCTAATTGCCATTCTATTTTCATATCACAAGTCCATTGCAATCACATAAGCAATGCGTCATGCCAGGTAACATCTTTAAACTCGAAACTTATGTGGCATGGTATAAGAACAGTATCCACATTGTATTTAATCATAGCAGTCACGGTGTCAGGTTAACTGAAGTCCATTTGGTAGAGCGCTCAGAGAGTTTAAATGCATTTAATAGGAAAGAAAAGAATAATCAGGTGAGTCAGTCATCTCAGATTATTTCTCATTTATAGTAGTTTAAGATTTAGGACATGTTAATTAGTTTAGAATGAAAATTCCTGCCTAAGAGCTGGTTGTTAACACAGCCTCTAGATGAACTGAAGTTCACAATAAGTCCCTACCACAAGAGGAGAAATTATTCTGCATCTAAAATACCCTCTTGACCTAGAGAAAGATCCCAACCATGTGTTTCTGGGATGATTCACATACATAATTCAGAGGTGATTAGTTGTACTGGTTTCCATACTCCTCAAGGAATAGGAAAGAAATGGAGAAATTAAGAGAGGAAATGTAATTAGTGAGCAATGAGGACTGTTAAAAAGGTAGGTCTGATTGCAGCAAGCAACTGAGAAATCTATTAAGACCACAATTAAGTTGTTATTTCATCCAATCTAGAAGAGTTCAACTTGTTATAATGGCACTCCTGGACAAGACACGATTTTGCAGATGGTTTTATTACTTTAAATGTCAAGGTAAGCCCCCAAACTAAAGGGGAAAAAAAAGTCAAATGCCCTTTCCTCAGGTGTTTTTCTCAAATTCATTTCCTACTGAATCTGAATCTTTTCAGAGCCCTTGAATATCTGCTAGCATAAAAACGTCGCTCAATGACGCATACAGATGCTTCCTCTCCTGCTTGGCGGGGATTTTCTTAGTAGGCGAGCAAGGATAAATATCAGCACGGCATTCCCTTAGGAACACTGCATTAGTGTGCATTACAAGACTTTAATGGAGACTGACTTGGATCAGAAGGGCTGCTTGCCTCCTCTGAGATCATAAAACACCAGTTTTACTCTTTCAAAGTACAGAAGAAATTACTGCAGCTCAGTTTGTGCATTTAACATTACCTACTCCATGATGATTCTTTGCAGAAGCAGCTTTTATTGGGCAAACTCATCTACTAAAATTGCTGTTCAAGAAGGAAAAACCTTAAAAAGAATCTGAAATGTGGAACATGAAAAAATAAAATAATGGAGAATCACGTAGAAGATTCAGCTTTTGCATTTTGCAACATGATCTATATTTCTTATATGCAAGATTGTGTTCAGAAAAATAATGGAAGGTTGACTTCTATTACCTCTATTTAAACTCTTAGCTCCATCTGAGATCTTCCCAGTAATCTCAAAGTGCAGGTCAATGATTTCTGCATGTTGCAAAGACAGTTTAAGGAACATATTTCAGTTCTATAGAAAATATATATAACTTTTCTTCAGCCAGCCTAATAACAAGGAAAGTGACAAAACAAAGAAGACACACTCATTTTCCATTTCAATTTATGGCATACATTTTGAAGGCATATTATAGTGTTTTCAATGAAACTCTCTGTTTAAAGGGTCAAAATATTTGATGATACTAAAATACACTGATAATATTTCCTTTGAATGCATCAACCCTTCTTGCTAACTGTAGCCACTTATTCAGATTTCACTGGTATTTTGTATGTATTACAAATGTATTCTTACCTGCACCAGCACACTGGAAAGACAGAAAAAGTTTCAATCTATCTAAAACCAGAAAAAAATCACTCCAAGCCTTCCACTTGACATCTGGCTCAGCATTGCAATGGAGATAAACATGTATTACAGACATTTGGTTAAATAAAGCCTCACTACAGATGTTATAAAAACTCTGTGGAAATGATGTCTTTGAAAACTGTCAAATCTCTGTGGCCAGAGTCCAGGAATTTCATATTTTTACAAAATGAGATTACAAGATCCCAAAAGTTTCTTAGCTATTTCTGGTTCTTACTTTAAGAAAAGCTTGAGTCTGAATGCATTTCCATGAAAAGTGTAACAGTTGATCTATTAAAGGGTATTGTTTCTCCTCACAGACCTGGCTTCTTTTACTTCCTCAGTCTGTTTTGGTTTTAACAGCCCTGATACCAAGATTCTGCAGATGAGTTAACCAGTGTAGCATGAGAAATCAAGATTTAAAAAATTCTTTGAAAGATGCCAGTGGGCGAAACCTGAGATATTTTCTTGGTTGAACATCTGTAAAGTAGGACCAAGAACATACAGAGTGAAATGCAATGTTTAATGTCTGTTAAGCTGGACAGCTGTGACAAATCCACAGATTAACATTTCCCTTTCAGGTATCACAAAGCTGAAATTCAAAATGTATTTCATAATAGTGGCTTCACTTGGTCGTGTTCCTAGAAGGAGTATGACACTTCTGAATACTGTTCTACTATCTGAATACATTTTTAGCTCAGCAGCTGCTACAAATGCAGGTTGTTGATGCACAGTGTTAATTGGTAAGTACTGGTGAAGAATACAGATTAAAAAATAAGCTTGCTTGAGCTAATAAAGCTGTGTTTGCTTCTTGATGTGAGGGGCATTAAATAAGTAATTGCAGTAATGAAGGTGTCAGATGACTTGGAGAGAAATCATGACTTTTAGTGTTTACAGTCTATCAAAGCCAACTGTTTCCAACTGTGTCTGATTAGTTTTCTTTCCAACAGTTGCTTTGCCGCAGGAGGCTTTCCAGCACTCATTCTACCTTTTTTTCCCTCCTTGTCTCAATACATCATTGCAATAAAAACTTTTGGTATTGCAGTTTTATGCTTGTTTAACACCAATGGTTTTACAGAAATTATACCTGTATGAAACTGTGGTTGTGCTCCATCGAGCTAAGCATACAATAGGCAAATTTCAAATTTATTCTTTATGCACATCACGACCAGCAGTATTGGGTTAGATCCTTGGAATATTTTCCACAGCTTCAGGATTTTTGATCTAATCCATCTCTTCTAAAGCTTTAAATAAGTTTTCACTATTCTTAATTTTAAAAATTTACGGGTATCAGGGAGCTGATGGAAAATGTCAGTCTTATACTCTTTGTTTGTAGGTTTGTTTTCTGTTGCTTTGGGTTTTGGGTTTGGTTTTTTTTTTCCAGTGCAAGGCAGCATAAAACAGTGAAAAAAGTCCAGTTTAAAAGGTTACAACCTTAATATAGATATCTGAAATAATGATCATGATTTATGTCTTTTTGATATCACAAATATAAAATGGAGTTGTATACATGAAATGAGATTCAGCTTTTTAAAACATAGTCAGCTGTGGAAGGAACCATGACACTTTTTACCTTTCCAATGTCTGTCCCATAATTTGGAATAATCATGGTGAAAACCATGATTATGTAATTCATAACTAATTGCTTTTCTACATTCAGCATGTTGGTGGTGTTTACACTGTAAGTGGAAGGTATATTAAAAGGTCAAAGAACAAATAGGAGTAGCACTATTGATAGCTGAACTCTGATATTTAGTTTGATATGGGAAATCTGTGTCAGTTTCAACTGGGAAAAGGAAATATATTTCTTCTCCCTCACTTTCATTAGAACTGAGATAAAGTTAGGTGTATATAAACCTTCTGGAATTTCTATTTGATACAGGTTTTTTGTGTATTATTTTGTGTGTGTATTATTTTGTGTATTATTTTGTGTGTATTGCTTGGGTGGGTGGAGTATTTGTGTTTTAATATAAAGATGTTTATTGCCTTCATACAAAAATAACCTTCCATTCATAGTATCACAGAATTCTAGAATAATTTGTGTTCGAAGAGACCTTTTAAAGATCATCTTATTCAACTCCCCTGCCTATTTTATCCTAGAAGAAAAGGTATCACAAGGTAGTTCTTTTGGTTATTTGTAAAATGATGAACTGTTTGGACATGGATGGTGTCTATACCACAGAAGAACCTTGACAAGTTTTTACTGTGCCATCTTACATTAATTGTAAGATATGCAAAAATATTTTGGTCTGTGTCATGGTGAGTTGTAACAAAACAAAAAACCCTCAGCCTATTGAAATCCATTAGATCTCCATTTTGCAGCTGTACATCCTTTAGCATCTTCTCTGTCATGCACTGTACTTGCAAAGATAAGCTAAAAAAATTATTTGCATGGAAATAAAATTTCCTTCTAAACATGTGTTACCTGCCAGTCACTAACAGTATGGAAGTGAATCTTAATATTAAACTTTATGCAAGAGGTATTGTTAATTCCTGTTGCCAGAAAACAATGTAAAGAGATGTGACCTCAAAGCATGAGAGATTTTTTATGAAAGAAATCTATTTATCACAATGTTGACTGAGCACATCATACATATATAGGCATACAAACAAGGAAACAAATGATGATATATAATATATCTTAATCACAAACCAGTGAGTCTTATTTCATGGGAGACAAAACTGCAATTTAATTCGTTCAAAAGAGAAGAAATCTCAATCAAACCCTATTGTTTGTGGTGACTGGTGACACTACATAAGACTAAGGATCTTGATGTAAACTGGTTCTTGGACTGATCACACGTTTCAAGGAGACGTGCTCATTGCCAAGGCAGTGGCATTGATGGGGACATGGCAGCTTTCACGGACCCTGCCAGGGCAGAATGTCTATAGCATTTCTGTTGTTCTATCCTCAGCATGGGATCTCAACAACCTACAAGTCCTGGTGAGTGTGTTCGGCAGGGTGTACTTTTATTATTTTCTACAGGTACATGCATAAGTTCCAGAAAACAGAGAAAGGTGGTCAAGTGAACAAAATCAAGACACAAAGGCAGCCTGGATTAGCCACAAAATGAATCCTTTCTCCCTCTCTTACACCTTCATGACAGATGCACCTCACTGTTAGCTGTACAACCTGAGAAAGTGACAGGTCACAAGAGTAAAAATAATCCCTGAGTTGGGTTTAAAATATTCAGTTATATCAGATAACAGTGATAGATAATAATACTGCTTGATTATCCATAAAAATAATTTCCTGTTAAAAAGACTGACATCTGTTTCAGGAGAGGCCAAAGTATATCTCATATCTCATTTGCAGATCCTGAGCAGTGGGAATCTGAGTCCTGCACTCTGGTTTATCCCAGGGATGAAGCAGTAGTGCGGCAATGCTGCTGTCCCCGCAAGTATGCTGGATCTACTTTCTTTTTAGCTTTCTGAGGTCAGTGTCATAAGCCCTGTGACTCTTAAGTGGTTTTCAGGGTCAGGAGAGGTGATCATCATGCTCTATTTTCCCAGCAAAGCACTCCTTTTGCCGAACAACGCCAACTGTTGTCTGCCATTTTATTGCGGCACACGAAGTGCCAATTGGATTTTTTTCTGCCAGAGGTTTAACATTTACTTTGAGTGTCATATGCTGAATGACATCTAATATTAATTAAAAACAAGCAATGAAATTATCAATAGGCCCTGAAAGTCTGATGTGAAATGAATGCTTTGGCTGAAAACAAGCTAAAATAAATGGTGTCTTATGTTTTCCCTTGTAAGAGGGAAAAATAAGAGATCTAGTGAGGGTAAAATATTGTAAGTTTAGAATGGTCAACAGCAGGTATTACTACATGCATATATCATGTATAATAATTATGTATTACATACAATTATTTATTCAATATAGGAAGCAAAAGTAAAATTAATAAAAAATACATCAAATCTTATTTAAATATTCAAAAGATTATAAGGCAGTTAACACTCGATGCAACTGAAACAATGCTGGAAAATAGGAAGCTCACTGTATTACTCAGTAGATTTTAAATTTAGACTTAAGTCTCTAAACTTCGTTGTTATCTGAGAAAAAAATATACATGAGGAGGTAGTCATTTAAAAAAACACAAAACAGGAGAAAGAGAGAGAAAAGAGCCATATTCATTTTTGCCTGACCCTGCAGAAAGCGAATGACACCCAAAGTAGTTCATATTATTACATTTTCTCATGTCTAAAATTCTGATACTGGAAGAATCCAGAAGTCCCTCAAGCTGCAACAGATTTGATGCTGGCATCTTATAAATATCCACAGAGCAGAGGTACTGCTGCCTGTTGCATCTGAGTTTGTTGGACTGGGGCTGGTCTCTGAACTCATATACACATCAGCATCCCATTATTTATCCTACATCACCAAGGAGTGGTAACATTCCCCCTTTGGCAGCACTCTACAAATGTCAGCTACTGCCAGAGCAGATTCAAGCTCAGCTTTCTAGTAAATTGTGTTAACCAAAGGGATGTGTGCATTCAGGAAACGGCCAGATAGGAATGTTCTTGAGGACTTCTGTTGAAAATACCTCATAATAAATGGGCAAAAAACCCCCTTCATGATGCCAGAGAAACAACAAAAATGAATGAGCCCGGGAGAAGCACAGATTCTCGGTACCATTGCAAAAACTGTATTTATCTAATGGGTTTTGAATAAAGGTCTTTCTTTTTTAAGAAAGGGAATTGTACTGGAATCTATATCCTGGAATATAAAAAAATTTAAAAAAAAAAAACAAACCTCCTGATAGTGTTCAGAAACCTCGCCCTTGATATATCCTGCTGAATCAGGATGACTGAATCAGTAGATTAGGAACTGCCTTGGTCAGCACATGCAGGGTTTGCAGATTCTCTGGTGTGAATCCTGCTGTGTACAGGGAACACTGGCACTCACTGCCAGCAATTTTTGGATGTCCAGTTACATGTAATGTTGCTAAAAGCCTTGGTTTTTTCAGTCAAAGAGAAACAGTGGAGACAGAAGACTATCAGTACCCATCCAACAGTGTGCCCCCCTTTATTCAAAGCGTGACGAGAATGCTTTTCTTTCTGTGACTGCTTGTAACTGTAGCACATCTCAGAGAGTACTAAGAGGGAGGATTTACCAAAAGTGTGACCAGTAATTCTCTGAAACCAGAAGTGCACCACCATGGCAATCAGAACACCTTCAGCACTGTGCTGGATGCCCATCAGATGACAAAGATTTTTGGCCAAACTGGATGTGAATTAGTCTCAAACTGAGAATTTGAGGGAAGCCGCACAATTCCATTTTAAATCTGGAAACAGTGAGTCCTGTACTGAGTAAACTTGCCTGAGTAAGTAGTAAGAAGACCTTAACTGATGTGAGGTTTTGTGAGAAGCATGAAATTCACTTTTCCTCTGTGGGAGCGGGAGTTTTTTGGTCACTACCTTGGTGATCTTACCTATTAAAAAGAAAATCTCTGATGACTACTGCAATCCCTGAAAGGAACAGAGACTTTTTACCAGAAGTGGTTTAGACACGACACATAAAAACAGAGATGAAAAAAGTCTTCAGTCAAAAACTCTTTTCCTCTAGGGAGGCGCAAGTATAAACCATAATATCTGATGTGTAAGATGCTAACAGACGACAAAATTCAATACATTATTAATCTTATTATAAACCTTTGGGATAGTCATTGTTTCTGAAATCTAATCATATTTCATATTGATATTACAGTGCATAGGTAAGGAGCTCAAAACACTTTAAAGATATTAATTAAAACTCATCAAGAACACTCCTGGGAAGCAGAGCTAGAATCATTAAAATCATCTGACAGAGGAGGAGAAACTATGCTGTAGAGAATATAAGCAACATATCTGATATCTCCACATAGCCAGAAATTAAATCCAATACCCTCAGTCATCAATTCATTGTTGTAGTTGCTGAGTACCAGCTTTTTGCATATAAAATATATTAAAAGATGAAAAATATGCCCCCCCAAATCCTTACTGCTTAAACTAGAGTTACAGGTGGACAGGTCCGGCTGAGCAGTGCCTGGTGTCAACACACCGGAGACATGCCCTGTGACTCAGTCCTATTCCTCTAGCTGGAAGAAAAGATGAAATAATCCATAAAATGCCCATTCTTCTGAGCCAATGGCTGCAGCAAGACTTGAAAAGCAAGGTGCTGCACTTACTAAAATACCACATTGCTTACTAAATACTTAATTTAGCAACTAATCCATAAGGATAGTTCACTTAGTTCTCATATGCTCAGTGTAGATTAACGTGGATCGCTTTCCGTGTCTAAAGATGACTCGCAACTGCTACAGAAAAACCCTGAAATTGTTAAACTCTCTGAGGGAAAAGGGCTGTCAAGTCATCTAATCAAAGCCTAATGGATTAATAGAGGAACTGTATTTGATATTCAGAATTAAAAATTAAACTCCTTGACACTAGGAGTGTCATATATTTCAATTTCCTTGTAAAATCCACATTTATTCCTCGTATTTATTGTTGCTTATGTTTTCTGTTCAAAATTACACTTGTCTGCAACTAGAAATGATTAAAAGTCTAGCAAAAATGTCTTTTGAAAACTATAAGACACATTTACACAGTTTCAGAATGGTATTCTAAATAAAATCTTTTTTTTGGATTGTTTAAATGTTGCATTTTAAATGAAAATGTTTTTCCAGTAAACCATACACAAAGAGCTATACAGCATTTCAGTATTTTAAAGCTCATTTTAACACATATTTTTCGTAATCACATAGATCATATTTATATAATACTTTTTAAAAAATCCTTTTTTAACTTTAAATATGCTTGATACTTTATCTCCTGAAAAGAGAATGTTTCAAAAGTAATTTTTTTTCTCAATTAGGAATTTTTAGTAGCACTTCTGAAAACACAGGGGCTGACTGAATCCAATCAGTTCTAACCAGAACCATCTTTACAAGTGCACAGATTGTCTGAAGCAGTTTGTGACAGAGGTATTAAAGTTTTCCTTGGCTTTTAACTTCCCCTTTGCTATTTTCACTGGAAACTGGTTTTTGGTGTGCTGTAACAGTTTTTGTGGAAAAGGGATCTGCTGTGCAGATTTTTTTCAGCTTGCTGTCTACGGCTTCTATTACTAAACTTAAACTAAGTGCTTATGAATTACAAGGCAGACTTTTGACTGAGATGCCAATGTTTTTGGGGGTTTTTTTGTTGTTTTTGTTTGTTTGTTTGTTTGTTTTTGTTTTTGTTTTTAACATATTCAGAAGACCAGTTAGTAATAGAAATCTTTTAATGATTATTTTTGTGCTAGTATTTTGTGGTCAAACCGGACCTAAACATCTGGATTTATACTGGATCTAATATATGCATGTAACTGGATCTAAACATCTGATGTACGTTGGCTTTTTATTAATCAAAGAAAATCACTTTAAAACTTTCCTTTGCAAAGTCGTTTGCAGCAGGTTGTAGGGTGCCATAGATGAGGGAGCAGAAAGACAAAAAGACTATAAATAATCCTGAAAATAGAATACACATTTATGAGCTGTACAGGAAGCCCCTCACTCAAAGAGAAGGTCACAAGTGTCTATGCATGTTAGCATAAAGACATCAGTAGATGCTACAGGTTTCCTACAGTTTCTTTCTCTAAATCAGTGTAGCCCCCTCTACTGAATGCATTGGGCAGTACACTAACTCGTGTTAACCGAGGAACCACTCACTTCATTTTAACTCTCTCCTCTTAACTGTTCTCTCTGGTTTTGGTTTATAAAGAATACAGTAATATTCCATATAGGATGGTCCCACTGAGCAAAGCTAAAGTAGGCTGAAGAAGACAGCAAATGTTATTTAACTCATTTGCTCAAGACAGCTAAAATGGTATGAACAAATTACACTTGAGATCATCCTAATACAATATGGGTGAATTATATTCTGTCATAATTCTACAGCAAATAACTCAGATATTTTTGATTGAAGTATGATATATTAAGAAAACAGCTTCAATAGAAGCAAACATCTGAGACTGCAAAGTGCAAATAACTTTGAAAACACCACAGTGATGATTTCAGATCAATGCTTACTGCTATCTCATTCCTTTGTCAATGTATAACTCACTTCACTGAATCTCATTACAAAGTCTTTCCCTTATGTGTCACTGAGACAATAAATAAACAAAAATATAAATAATCAAATAAATAAACTTCAGTGTCATGGCTGCCCCGATTTGGCTCTTGAATCTCTGTTCTCTTGAATGCTATATATATATATATATATTATGCTTTCTTAGAGCTTATGAGCTGGAAACCTCTACATCTTTCTACAGCTTGCTAGGTTAAAAAAAATCTGGGATGCAATTTATCTCTATCTGCTTCTATGTGAACTTTTATCAGCTCTAATTGCCTCTCTGCTTTGATGTACTCATAAAGTCTTTCAACGCTTCCATTCCCTTCCCTCCCACTTGGGAAAATATCCCAATCCTCAGAATCTGACCTTTGGCTTATTTCATGAAGACGAAAGCAGAGAATTTATTCAGGCTCAGAGCAATACTAACGTCATTAACTTACTTCCCACTTTCTGCATATCCCTCAGTGGCTTCACAGAATGCTTGATTGGCTTTTTGCTTGTGTATTTAAATGACATAAGACCATATTTTTGCTACAGAAGTGTCTATTTCCTTTGATTATTTTATTGTATTTGTATCTTTACCTTTTACTGAAATATTTTAAATAATACATATAAATGATCTTTTTGATTACCTGGCACTCTGCCTTCCAGACCAGTATTGGCCATTTCCAACTCTCCTTCCATTCTTCCTTCCACTCCTCCTTCCACTCCAGTCCTCCCCCTTCTTCAGCAGCCATGGCAAAATTGTGTCCCTCTGAAGTTAGTTATGGATTGGACAAATGACTTTATTATAAAACTCCAGGCAATTGCCACACCATAGGATGGTAGAGGAAGGCTCCCGAGACATCAGCCATGATTCTGACTGAATGAGGAGTCAGTAACATCGGTATTTCCCTGACTGATATTTTACAAACCAATTTCTTAAAAATTCTGGTGATGGGAATTTCAGAATTTCTCTGCGAAGCATCTGCTCTTACTCCACTATCCTAATGCATTGTTTGCCTAATAGTCAACCTCAGTACTGTTTGCTGCAGCTGAGGTATTCTTTCTCGTACCCTCCCCAGTAAATGGCGGGAACATCTTATGGCATTTGAATTTTTCAAAAACAGTATTTAAATCTTACAGATTGTGTTTCATTGATAGTGACATGTCACCCTTCAGTTTTCTCCATATCAGGTCTCCTTTTTTTTACATGTCAATTGTATTTTCAACATTTCTGATTACTGTTTTCGCTCTCGGGTTTGTTTTTTTTTTGGTGGTTTTTTGGTTGGTTGGTTGGTTTTTTGTTTGGTTGGTTTTGTTTTGGTTTTTGGTTGGTTGGTTGGTTGGTTGGTTTTGTGGTTTCTTTTTTTTAAATTTTTTTTTTTGATAGAGATTACAGCTCTGATATATCTCTCTTGAAGCAAAGAAAAAATAACCCAAGTGGATTTTGGTATATTTAAAAGACTATTTCACACATTTTTCATACTGTAGATTTTTACAGTTAGAATTTACTCCCTCACACACCTCAATATCATGTGCTTTTTAAATTAAATCATTACAATATCCAGAGCCTCTTAAATTACATGCTCTTGATTTCAAACCTTTCCTCCAATCTGCCAAGTCCATTTTTCATTCCTTTTTTCTTTCCTTTCAAAGTGCATGTGGCCCCTTTGCCTCTAATCCTATTTGCAATTAATAAGATTTTCTATTCTCTTCTTTCATTCATTAAGGAAAACACTCCACACAATGTAGCTTTGCAAATAATGGGAGCATACTGGTGATTCTACATCAGATACTGTCTTCCTCACGTGAATGGATCTTTCCTGTTCCCAATGGTTTTGTCCAAGCTTGTATTTCCATAGTTTGTTTACAAGACTGTTGGGGGGAACAACGTCAAAGTCTTAACAAAGTCTACAGGTAGTGCTTTCCAGATGTGTCTTCCAGCCCAGTCTGTCATCAAGAACTTTCTGTCCCTCAGAGCAGATGAATGCATTTGTAAGCAATATTTCTTCTTTCCATGACTCCCTTCATAGTCCCTTCACATTCATGTTATCTATGTAATAAAGGATTACAAGAAAATATTCCAGCATTTAACTACAATGTTCTCTGTTATTTAATGCGTCTCTTATTCTTATCTAAAACATTAGGTTCCTTTTTTCACCTTCCAATGCTTTTTTCTCTCTAGTCTTCCTTTGATCCTAGCATGAATAACTATGTCCCCTTCTCAATTTTAGAACATCTTTCTTTATGTCCACATTGCTTATACCCATCCTGATGTTTCTATTTTGAATAAAAGGATTTTCAAAACTGGCATTTTGATCCCTATACCACTTTCAGAATTCAAGAATATCTTCTCAACAGCATTCCCAAACCCTGCTGCCCTGTGCATGTTAAGTCCAACATGGAAATTCTCGGTATGGCTTGAAAATGTAGAAATTTGTCTAATCTGTGACAAAGGAAATATTTGAGACAATATATTCTGGAGACAAGGCATAATCATCTGACACAATAGTTTTCAGACTGTTCTCTGCTCACATTTTTAGAGTATCGAGTGAATACAGATGAAGATTGCATTTCCCACAGTGGTGGTTTTTCTACATTAACTTTTAACGACTCTGTAATGATTGTATGAAATTACTGTCCTGCAGGTGGTTTAAAGGTAATTTCTTTATATCATTTTAATGGTTCAGAACAGATGTGCTTGTTAATCTTCTTGCCAGCTAGGTGCTGCTGTGATGTCTGTACACTACAGTACTTTTGACCATGGTCTACTCTCCATTTCCAATTAACTCTGTGGGCACTTTTTACTTAAATATGAACAGGATCAGGGTCTTTGCTGTTGAAGAGGCTCTAGAGAAGCACGGATATCTTTTCACTGACAAAAAACAAGAGAGGAATGAATAAGTGTCCATCCTGTCCATGGAATCACAAGGAGATTTCCTTAATTTGGCAGGATAATAGATTCTAGCTTTAAGTGAGGGGCAGTGTTGCTATTGAAAGGCAGAGATAATGTATGGTTACTCCTCTCATAGTTTTAAACTGTGGAAGCAAAAACCAACAATGGCAGAAACGCGGCATAAGCAGAGCAGTTATATGTCAGCGATTTATGTGGTTTACATGTTATTTGGTTCAAACAGGGAAAAGGAATTTTAAATGAACTTCAATGCTATCCATGTTTTCCCACATGTTGGAGTTCAGCAACTCCTTAATAGTACCTAAGGACAGCTGTGACACTCTCCAGACCATTACAACTTGGCAAGGTGTACGGAGATGGAGATTCAGCTACTACAGTGAGAAAAATAGTAAGCTGAACACCATGTATGATTTTATGAGGGATAGAAAACAAAAATAAATTTAAAAGATTAGACTTTAAAAATTTATTGGTTGAAATTGTAATTATTTGGTATTAACATTAAAGGTCTTTTTTTCTGGAAAAGCAAAGTTCTGAGATTGGAGTTTTTGTGGAAGAGTGCTGCTGCAGTGACGCGTATGTCAGAGACAGCAGATCAGAGGGCTGAAGTCTGCTCTTTACAGCAGCAGTTCAGTCCAGCCCAGGTCACCCTCAGAGTCCTTTTCTGGCACAGAAGAGTTCTGGAGGTGGTTGCTCTCCTATATTCTGCTAGTGTTAAAATTGTGGCGTTCAAATATTTGGCCTTCATAAAAACAAACAAAAAATCAACCGTGCTTTACAGGATTTATATAAATATTTAAAGTTGGAAGTTCAAAGAAAATTTTAAAATAATTTCAGAATTTGGATTAGTTCATTTATTTCAATCATTTGAATTAATGATAATGTTTGCGCTAGGCTCCTAGATAAATGATATATCATTAATTCAGGTCCAAATGCAACAGTGTTTTAGATTACAATGTTGATTCAGGTATTGAAGCCAATACTGGAAATATATCAGCCATCCTCCAGTATTTTTTAATAAACAGTCATTTCCAAACAATTAAATAAATGACAAGCACTCTCTTATCTAATTTCTGTGATTCTAATCAAAAGGAAGTGAGCAGACAGCTATGGTCAAGTCTTTACCACTTCCTAATACCATAATAACTGTTTTTAACTCAAGCCAGCCACAGATATTCCAGAATATTCAAAGCAGAGGACGAATTAGACTTCAAAGACTGAAAAATTTATGTGAATGTGATATTATTTAATCACTTCCTAATATCATAATAACAGTGTTTTTAAATCAAACCAGCCACAGATACTCCAGAAGACTCAAAGCAGAAGATTAATTAGATCTTAAAGACTGAAAAATTCATGTGAATGTGATGGTAAAATCAAGTGTCTTGTCTGTGGACTGCTACTGTTACTACTGCTACTGAGAAAGTGCTCAGTCCACTATAGCACATCAATTAAAACAGTCCTCTCCAAAGTGTGGTGAGGTGCATAAAACCTGGGAGGTGTGAAAGGTAATCCTTTGGGGTGGAAGAAGAAAATATTTTTGTGCCATTAATAAGAAAGAATATTTTAAAAATTAAAAATAGCGTTGAAATTATTCTTTTGTACAATTTAGAATGTGAATTGTATATAGTACATTCTGCATGCACATAATTTTTAAATGAATAAATGTAGGTACATGGTGAATGTGTACTCAAAATATTTACCTTGACCAAAGAAGTTTTGAAATCACTGTACTGTAGGGATTGGTAAGAATTCCAGCCACAGGAATCTGAAGAATATTCAGTTCAATATTCATTCAACAAAAGAGTTACAGTAAATCCATGCCAGGCTCATCCACGGCAACAGGAAATTTGCTTTGATTTTATTTTGAACAGTTTTTCTACTTCAAACCCACCACTTAGACATATAAAGCTTGGTCCAGCCCTTCATCTTCAATGTGGGAGTCTTCTAAATTGGAAATACAGTTTGCCAAGAAATATTAAGTCTTGAAGAGCTGTTTCAGCCCAGTATAATGACCTGGGAGTTCTCTTCCTTCCCTCAGCTGCTCTGGGCCTTCCTGGGAACTGGCTCAGGCACAGACAGCCCTTTCTCAGAGTGAGGGGTAGAGCTCTGCAGAGGACATTTGTATGAACATGGGCTGTCAGGAATCAATCCTCACTGTGCCAAACAGATATTGGTAATAAAGATAATAATTTAATTGTAACTGCCCCTCATTGTGCTGTGTAGTTTATAATAAAATACAATATAGTAAAAGGAAATAAGAGAAGAGAAAATCCTTGTCTAACATAAGTAGGTAAAAACCAGTGTAAGGCAAAGTGTTAAGAAATGTTGATAGAAGGAAAAAGGTTTCAACTCTGTTTTCCACATGCAAAATACATAAAATATCTAAGATTTGTGTTCTGTTGTCTGCAAGAGTCAGATTTCTTTCTCCATTGCCCAGCCAGCACTGCCCATCCATTTGCAACTTCCTTCCTCACCGTATTAGGAACAAGCACTGTAGCTGCAGCTTCTGACCTTGACAGCTACACCGAGGCACGCAGGAAAAGAATTGTTAAGATTAGGAGCCTTGCTTGATCTCAGGCTTCGATGATTTGAAGATGACAGCTAATCTCACTCCTGTCAGAGGAGGACTTTGAGGGTTTCTGAAAGGACCCAGACACCCAGATTCGTCATTCACA
The DNA here is from genome assembly GCA_013398115.1 of Falcunculus frontatus. Classification (NCBI taxonomy): domain Eukaryota; kingdom Metazoa; phylum Chordata; class Aves; order Passeriformes; genus Falcunculus; species Falcunculus frontatus. Next base: position 524,258 of record VZRV01004813.1, on the reverse strand, counting down.
TGAGCTTAGGCTGTATTACGCAGCTTTTCTGACCACCATGTATTTGTTAAGTCCTTTAGAGATCCCACTAAAACTAGGGAAATGCATGTCCTCTTTAAATCATCGACATCAGAAAACTGAAGGCCAGTATTAAACTTGACATCTACCTGATTGCTGGTAGTGTTTTGTTTTCTTTCAAGAGAAAGGAAAATGTATTTTTTGGAAAATCAGCATTTAAGCTATTTCTTTTGGTAAAGAGCCTTCAAAAGTGAGTAACTTTTCAACAAACTTAATTAACTCTTTAGGTTTCTAGTTTGATTCTGATTGAGAGATTATGCAACTACCATATGATGTAAAACTATATCCTTCTTCAATTAGCTGAGAAAAAAGATATTGCTCACACACTAAAGAACTGCTCAGGAGCAGGAAAAAAAAAATCCAAAAAAACAATAGTTCTAGTCTCTGGACTGTGAAGTTCAGGGACAAAACTATTGTGGTGACCTTATAGCAAAGGAAAGGTGTTTAATGAAGTGGGATGTATGAGTGGGAAGGGATTAATTGTAAATTCAGCGTTTGCCATTAACTAAAGAAGTTGGATTTGAAGACTGGGTTTCTTCAGGGTTTCATACAAAGGACTTCCTATCACAGATTTATATTCATAGTAGATGAATTAGTTTTATTTAAATTCTCAGCCTGGAAATGTCACCAAAAAATAGATTAATCCAACAACATGATGTAGTGCTAACAATCTGATCAAGAAGAAAGACAAAAGAAATTATTAATCACAGAATCATTTAGATTGGGAAAGACTACTAAGATCATCGAGTCCAACCATTAACCCAACACTGTGAAGTCTCAGCTATGTCCCTAATCACTATACTGTGTCCCTAAGCACCACATCTACACCTTTTTTAAAAACCTCCAGGGATATGGACTCAAATACTTCACTGGGAAGCCTGTTCCAATGGGTGACAACCTTTCAGTGAAGAAATTTTCCCCTAATATCCAATCTAAACCTCCTCATATGCAACTTGTGGCTATTTCACCTCGTGATATCACTTTTTACTTGGGAGTAGAGAGTGATAAGGTCAACCTTGAGCCTCCTTTTCTCCAGGAGAAATTAGAGAAATGAAAAGAAGCAGGAAAGAGAAGGGAGCAAAGAGAATTGTGAGAATGCAGGCATAGGAACAGGAAAAGAGGAGATTGGAAATATAAAGAAGGATGGGGGAATTGTGAGCATAAACAAAAAATTAGAAGAAAAAATCAGATTTAATACCAGGGAGAAAGAGAAAAGACCAAAGGAAATTGTCTATGATACAAAAGGATGAAGTCTGATAGAAAGCAGAAGACATGAAATACATTAAATAATATGAGCAGCCAGACGGGGAGGAAAACCCATACACCTAACCAAATACTTTCATGAGAATGTCAGTAGAGATACTCTGGTTTAAAAAAAAAATTAATGTGGTTGGCAGATAGACCAGGCACTGGTGGTCTGCACTGCCTGGTACAACGGGAAATGTCCCTGAAGTTTGCCTTCCTGAAAGGAGGAGCTGCCTGGCATGGTCCTGGTGAGCTGAAGCTCCTGAGACATCTGCTCAGTCCCCAGGGCTTGCAGCCGCCAGCTGTCACAAGTCATTGGGAATAGCATTTTTTTTTTTTAATTTCAGAGTGAAGACTGTGATTCTCCTCAGTTAGCAACGAAACCTGTGACTACACCATCTCCAGGTTTATTCATCACAGTTTCCTGTGAAGCGCACCTTGGCCACCCATCTCCTGCTGCTGCAGAGCACAGCTGCCCACAACAGAGCTACGTTTCCAGACTGACAAAAGATATTTTTGTGGATTATCAAATAGGCTACACTTGGTCTTTTGACTCCCTTGACAGTAAAAATCACCCAAGGAGATGGAAAACCATGGCACTTTACATTGTAAACACAGCTTTGAAAGGCAAGGATTTCTGAGGATAAAATTGATATTTTATGAAGCAAATATGTCCTTTTTATTTTTTTTTTTCATGCCGTATGTGCAGCCTACACGTATCTCATGCCATAGGCTAGAGAACAGAATGAGTCTTGTTTTGAGTTGGAGCAGCTGAGCTTACTGCACCCCACCTGAGGTTGCCAATTGACTTACTTCTTGCATGGGACTGAAAAAGGTGAAGCACAGTGGGGGTTTTTTGGTCCTAAATAGGAAAAGACATCCCAAAATATTTTCATTAGACTTACCATGCTACTGCGCTGACATATAATGGGCAAACAGAGCTGGTGCTACAACTCCTGCAGCTCTATCCCGATGAGAGTGTCAAAATGTAACAAATCAGATAACAGCCATGTCTCTTGTCAGCAGAGAATTAAACTGACCCATTGTATCCTCTTATTTCCTTGGGAGATCTTCTAGAACTTAACCTCAGTGCTCAATTAATGGTACATTTTATATAGTCTGTACTTCTTACTTCTGTTTTAGCATCATATTAAAAATATTTTATACAGCTTAAGGTCTACTTTCTGCTTTATGATAACACCACTTCAATCATTCTGGGAAAAACTGATTTTATGATTATAAGGGATTGAAGGATAAACAAAAGTTTGCTCCAAGGAATATTTTTTGGGACAAATTTTGATGCCAAAACTACTTCTATTTCTACCTTGTAGCTTACTTAATGAAACACAAGGTAAAGCGGTTAGAAAATGTAATGCATTTTCCAAAGATGTAGATGAAAATAGATGCAATATTAGTAAAAAGTCAGCTGGAAACAGCAAGGTCTTTAAAATCACAACCACACTCGACTGAACAGTTACAAGCGTCCTTTTAGTCACCCTAAAGCTTCTTATTTCAAACCTACAAAATAGATGTATTGACAGTTGCACAGGAATGAACTTTAAAGATACATAAAGGCAGCAGAGGTCAACCAAACTCTGAATAAATGTCAAGATGCCAGAGGCTCATGAGGAAGTGCAAGAAATTCAGGCACTGCTACTGTCCCTGAGACCAGGATAAAGAATTAATAATACTTCTCATGCAGTGCCCTGGAGTCAAAGCTAAGGGATTCCAAGCATTTTCTTGTCCCAGGAAAGGAAGAAAAGAGGTCAGCGCTACCCAGCTTCACCACTGCTGCCCCAGGGGCAGCTCCTGCCAAATCTTAGCTAGAAAGGGAAAGTCTACAAAACTTTTTCACCTCCAACCACAGTCTTTTTCCAACAAAAGAGAAAAGGACTGTTTTCACCCTTGTTCCCTCATCTGTCTTTGCAATTTTTTGTACAGTTATACAAATTTAATAAGTGCATATATATGTAAACAAAAACATATGTGTGAATCTGGAACACTGCTTTTGCCTTTCCATCTTTCTGAGAGATGAGAACCAAGCTGAGAGTTTCATCCTGCACTTCTGCTAACATCTCTTACAGAGATTTTCAGAAACAGAGTTCAGAACTGTGCCGAATGTTTACCTATTGCCGAAAAACTTAACTTTTCTCACAGAGTTTAGTAACAGAAAGGCTTCAGGGAACGAGTCTGGATAACGTTTTTACATCAGTTCAGAAGGATTTATGAGGAAGCTGAATTTTGCTAGTAGTGTAGAGTTTTCGCCAACCTGTTATTCTCTTCAAAGCAAAGATAGTGCTGCATTTCACAGTGCCCTCTCAGGACAGAGAAGCTGCTCCAGCAGCTGATCCTGGAGCTGCACAGCTCACCTGCACACCACATTTCCTGACATCCCCAGATATGCTCAGTGCCTGGCACCTGGGGCTGCATGGGACACCATTTGACTTGACAGCTACACTCCTGAGTGACATTTACTTGTGGAAGGAATCTGCCAAGTGAGTGGCAGATTGTTTCCACAGCCTGTTGCACATAATGTTTTATTTTCACTTGTTCTGAAGTTGCCCATATGTTTCTCAGATAAAGCTAGAAAGCCAGAGGGTAAAAATAAAATACATTAATGAGACTGTCTGCCCTTGTGAGAAGAGATCATATCCTACAATTAGGAATTGCTAACTGTAAGCAGACACATGGAGCTGCAGAAAAAGAGGTGGATGCCTGGAAGAATTAAGTTCAGTGCAACACCTGAAGCAGTGAGTTTCTACCCAGCCTCTTGGCATGTCAGACAGTCTCACTGAGAGTGCTGAATAGCAGCATTAAGGTATGTCTGTCATGAAATTGTGAGGTTCAATTGCACTAACGCATAAGGCTTATCATAAGAGTGTATCTTCAGCTGTAGGCATGGCTAACATCAGAAGAGAACTGCCAGATTAACTCTACAGGTAAGCACGGTGTAAAAGCAGTGGCACCGCTTTAAAGATGGGTTTGGAGAACTTACATCTACAAAACCTTACTTCTTGCTGTCTTGCACTACATCTGTGACCCACGACACAGCTGTATTTCATACACTTACTAACTAGACTGAAAATGGCTGATACGCCTTCCTATGCTGCACTCACACATCCCAGTCACAAAACACACATATCTTAATGCAGCCATTAACCATCCTTGGTTGCATGTCCTTCCTGCAGTTTTGACTGTTCACTACAACACCTACTTCTGATAAAGTATTATCTCTGCACTTTTCAGTTTTCATCAAATAGGATTTAAAACCCCCACACCCTGTCTTCCTGCACTGTTGGTGGGAAGAAGGGAGGGGTCGGGGGAAGAAAAAGTGTTTTTAAGGGCTTATTTTACTTCTCACTATCCTTCTCCAACTCTGTTAGTAATAAATTTACTTTGTACTTCTGAGTTGAGCCTGTTTTGCCCTTGGAGTGTTTTCTCTCGGTCCTTATCCCAACTCATGAACCCTTCGTTAATTTTTTTTCTCTCCTCTGCCCAGCTGTGGCAGGGGAGGATGAGTGAGAGGCTTTCATGTGTGCCTGGTGTTTGGCCAGTGTCAAACCATGACAGCACCTAACTACATGTTAGGAGAGATGGAAAGACCTTTCCTGTTAAAAAGGTTGTGTCTGGATATTACGGCATAGTCAAATAAAAATGAAGAATTCATTAAGAATGATAAGATTAAAAACATTTTTTCCTACTTCAATTTGTAAACATTTCTGAGGTTTGTAGTTTCTTCATCCTTCAGTGCCCACCAGAGACTCCTTCTAAAGAGTATCTCAATAAGAAGACAGAGTTTCAACCGCTGTTATCCATGCTGCTTGCATTTCTTGCATTTTTCATTCTATGACACATCTTTCCCCCAAATCGTACAATCCGGCTGTGTATTCTTGAACCATGTGATGTTATAGGCTAGTGTTAGGAGCTGCTGATTTCACAGAGTGAATAACTAACCATTTGAGACGAGTTACACATTCCATCCTTGTTTTAAGAGGGTTGTTACTGCGTCTTTAGTAGGACAGATACCAAGTTTAGCAACATTTCTGCTTCTGACCACCATTTGATAAATATTGCCCAGTGTTCACCTCTTGTTTATGCAGACTGAGGAAGTGAAAGTATATTGTGAAGGATTCACACTGAAAAGGATGGACAATTGTCTTAACCAAAATATCTTTATTAAAATATGAGAATCTCAGTTATAATTTTTTCCTAATGAATAAAAATACAAAAGATCAGTTTATTTATACAGTAATTTAAACCAGTTATAAACAGAAATATTTCCCAGCTCTCTAGAGCCTAAGACAGCACTCTTTTTCAGTGTGTTTTTCAGTGTTTCAGTGTGTTACAAGAGACACATTCTCATGCAACTAGTGCTCTGGTGACACATTAATGAGAATGTTATAAACATCTTCAGAGTGCTCACAGAAAAAAAGAGGTGGCTTTGAAGATATATGGAAACACAAAAGCTGCAAAACTGAGCTTTGCTTGGAATATTAAGGCATTTTTTCACAGTTAATATAAAGTAGTAAATATTTCCCAATGTCTTTGACAAGTTAAACAAATTTGATAAATTTGTAAACAGATAAAATTTGAGACCATCAGGCTGTTTCATTAACATGAGTGGAAAGGTCATCAGCATGCACCAGACAAAGTGTTAGAAAGATCACCAAAAATTTGCAGTGCAATATGAACATTTATAGAGAATTATAAAGATAAGTAAGCCAACCTCAGAATGTAATGGGCAATTCCGTGGGGCTATATCTGGGTTGCATAGGTACCAGTGCTGTTGTAGGCTAAATTCTGTTAAAGCTTTTGAGTGTTTTTATGAATTAATGTAAACTTTTACCCTCTGCAGTACCTGGTATTAGAAGAATAACTTGTAGCACTATATACTTAAAATTAATCTATTTAATGTAAAGTAGCATTAGAAATTATTTCCTCTTCACACAGCATTTAAAATTACAAAGATCCTATAAAATGGGAAAAGCATCAGATATTAAGCTATAAATTATCATATAATAGTTCTCCTGAAATGTGTTTTCCCAACATATATTTTAGGTATACTAGGTAACCAGGAAATCAGCCTTATTCAGAGTAAACTGGAAAATGTCGACAGTCAAATGAAAACAGATTCACATTCAAGAGCACCAGAAAGAAATGTGTTTTTGCTGTCAGTGTGCAGAACAAAACTCTATCGAGTTTCAATTATTTTATTTCCATATTATGCTTGAAGAGCTCTTACTTGAGTCTATAAAGTTGTGATGGTAATAATATAGTATTGTGATTATCATGACAACAAAATTTAAGAACTTGCTTTTCTAAATTTTATTTGAAGTGCTTAAATTTATGTTCCCTTGTCCTCTGCACTTTGCAAACACTTTTTTTACAGGGTTTCCTCTGTCATGGCTTAATGCCAGACAGCACCTAAGTGCCACACACCCACTTGTTCACTGCCCTCCACACCCCACCCCAATGGTGTGAGGAGGAGAACTGGAAAAAGAAGAACAGTTTAATAATTGAAATAAAGTGAGATATATTCTTAATAATGATTAAGGAGATAAAAAGAAGAGAGAGAAAAACAAAATACAAGAAAAACAAGTGATGCAAAATGCAATTGCTCACTGCCTGCTGACTGATGCCCAGCCTGTCACCGAGCAGGGATTGGCCCCTCCCTGTCAATTACCTCCAGTTCACATACTCAACATGAAGTTTTATGGTATGGAATATCTCTTAGAACCATTTGAATCAGCTGTCCTGACCGTTTTCCCTCCTAGTTCTTTGTGCATGTCCTCACTGGAAGAGCATGGGAAATTGAAATGTGCTTGACTTAAGGTATACACTTCTCAGCAACCACTGAAACATCAGTGTGTTATCAACATTATTCTCATAATCTAAACACACCACATTGTATCAGGTACTAGGAAGTAAAATAACTCCATCCCAGTCAAAACCAGGATAGTATCCACCTGTTATTCTATATGCCTAGGTCCCACAGTTTGTAATACCTCCCAGTTAACCACCTTCACCTTTCCTGTCTTGTGATATATGTACACAGATAACATTCCTTTAGTCTATGGGCAAATCTCTATAAAAACGTCTATTGAGTTTTTCATCCATGATTTTGGACCCCACTGGACATAACAGTCTTTCAGAGCAGGAAAGATGGTGTGTAGTGCCAGGCTGTTGCACGCTGAAGTCAAATCTGATTCTATCACCTCTGAGATTATGTGCTTTCATAAAAATTCATTTTTCACTCAGCTGGGTGATTTTTACTGTCATACCCTTGATAGTGCGATTGAAGGGGAGTTGGATTGAGATCCCTGAATCCAAAGTGGCAAAGACAGGGCTCATGACTTGGCAGTTTGTGGGAGTGTGATAGAGTCAATATTCCAGGCCTCCCCATATTTATATTTCAGCCACTGTCCTTCATACTACATAGGCTTTAACTGACTGCCTTGATAATTGCAGTGCGGGTTTCACATTCACATCGAGTCCACCCCTCAGTCATGAACCTGTCTATACACTGCATCTCCTCCCTGACGTCAGTATACAGATAAAGTATTGGCCACTTTTCTCTTTCAGCAATGCCTAAAGCTAAGTGGATAGCTTTCACCTCTGCAAACCAACTTTACTCTCTTCTTCTTCAGCAGTTTTCAGACATGTCATAGAGGACTCCATACAGATGACTTCAGCCTCCAAGGGTTTCCTACAACATCACTAATAGGGATGGTTTCATGGTAGGAAACCATCACGAAGAAAGGCATTTTGCTTCTCACTTTCTGGTAATTTATTATACACTGGAGCCTCTTCAACAGGGATTCACCTGAACTGAACTATCTCCTGTCTGATTTTTTCAAAGGCTTGTCATTGCTCAGGGCCCTATTTGAAATCATTCTTCTTCCAGGTCACTTGATAGAGAGGGCTGGCAATCAGACTGTCATTTCAAACCTGCATTCTCTAAAAAACCAAGATGCTTGAGAAAGCTTTCATTAGTTGGTGGACATGTAGCTGTTGTTTGTTGATCGCATCCATTGGGATGTGATGATGTCCATCTTGACATTTTATTCCTAAAAACTAGATCTCCTGTTATCCTTTTCTAAAAATTTTTGTATGTAAAAACCAGCTTTCATAAGGATTTTGATTATTTGCTTCCCTTTTTCTGAACTACTTCTTCTGGATTGTCCTACACAATGATATCATCGATGTATCACAGGGATGTGTTTCTATTTGTAGGGTAGTCATCTCCAGGTGTATTGGGTGCTGCTCTAGGGGAAAGTGAACTGTGGTCTGCACTCTGCCACCAAATGGATTGAGAAAAATGCATTAGTGATATAAATTGTGGTGTATCACTTGGCTGCCTTTGACTCCAGTTCATATGGAAGTTGTAGCATGCTTGGCACAGCAGCATGCAGTAGTGCTATGACTTCATTCAGTCCACAATAATCTACTGTTAGTCTCCATTCTCCATTAGAATTTTGCACTAGCCATATGGGAATATGAAAGGCCGAGTGAGTCCTGTTGATCACTCCTTGGCTCTCCAGTCGACACATCAGCTTATGGATGGGAACTGGGGAGTCTGGGTTGGTGTGATATTGTTGGTAGCAATCATGATTTATCATTCTTCAACCTTCACCAATCCCACAAGAGAAGATTCCTCTGAGAGACTGCACAAGGTACACAGTCGCCCAATTTTCTCCGTCTCCAAGGCAGCTACACTGAAAGCTCACCAGTACCCTTATGGGTCCCTGCAATACCCTCTCCTGCCAAGGAGGCCCTGCAGAGAGGTCTCAACAGATTACAGTGCTGGGCAATCGCAGAATCACAGAATGAACTAGGTTGGAAAAGACCTTTAAGATCATCCAGTCCAGCCTACAACCTAACACCTCCTCATCAACTAAACCGTGGCACTGAGTGCCACGTCCAGTCTTTTTTTAAACACGTCCAGGGACGGTGACTCCACCACCTCCCTGGGCAGATGACTCCAGCACACAATCACTCTTTCAGTGAAGAATTTTTTTCTAACGTCTGACCTAAACTTCCCTTGGAACAGCTTAAGGCTGTGTCCTCTTGTTCTGTCAGTTGTTGCCTGGGAAAAGAGACCGACCCCCACCTGACTACAACCACCTTTCATGTAGTTGTAGGGAGTGATAAGGTCCCCCCTGAGTCTCCTTTTCTCCAGGCTAAACAACCCCAGTTCCATCAGTCGTTCTTCATACGGCTTGTGTTCCAAGCCCTTCAACAGCCTTGTTGCCCTCCTCTGGACACATTCAAGCATCTCAACATCCTTCCTGAACTGAGGGGCCCAGAACTGGACAAAATACTCAAGGTACAGCCTCACCAGTGCCAAGTAAAGGGAAAGAATGACTTCCCTGGTCCTTCTGGCCACACTAGTTCTGATACAGGCCAGGATGCCCTTGGTCTTTTTGGCCACCTGGACACACTGCTGGCTGATGTTCAGTCTGTTGTCGACCAGTACCCCCAGGTCCCTTTCTGCCTGGGCACTTTCCAACCACTCTGTCCCCAGCCTGTAGCGCTGCAGGGGATTGTTGTAGCCAAAGTGTAGGACTCAGCACTTGGACTTGTTAAACTTCATGTTGTTGGACTCAGTCCATCTATCCAGCCCCTCCAGGTCCCTTTGTAGAGCCCTCCTACTCTCCAGCAGATCAATACATGCTCCCAGCTTGGTGTCATCTGCAAATTTACTTGTGGTGGACTCAATTCCCTCATTCAGATCATGAATAAAGATATTAAACAGGACTGGCCCCAGCACTGATTCCTAGGGGACCTCACTAGTGACTGGCCGCCAACTGGACTAAGCGCTGTTCACCACCACTCTCTGGGCCCTGCCATGGAGCCAATTCTTAACCCAGAAAAGAGTGCTCTTGTCCAAGCCGTGGGCTGGCACCTTTTCCAGGAGTATGCTGTGGGAGACAGTGTCAAAGGCTTTGCTGAAGTCCAGATAGACAACACCCACAGCAGATAGATGTCACCAACAGTATGAAGTTTTACGAGGGCAAGTTCCAGATTCTGCACCTGGGACAGGGCAGCTCTGGATGTATCAACTGGCTGGGGAATTTTCTTTCAAGTTTTTCACATAAATTGTTTGATAAATGTATCATGAAAACTAGTGTGAAAATTCCACAAGTTTTCCTGGGACTAAAATCAGAGTTTTGTACGGCCGTATGGTGAAGGACAGGGAGTAAAACTGGAAGAATCACAAATATTCCATAGAAACATGAATAGAACATAGTTACTTTGTTAATATGTTGGCTGCCTGTAAAAGTTCAGAAATTTTCTTACTTAGGAATTCTATCTAAGCATAGTTGTTGAAGGGAAACCATTAGATTAGTCCATTCAAGCCTTTTAACCATATATTTCCTCCCACCATTTCAATATTATTGCATACTAAAATATAACATGGATGTAAAATTAAAGCAGTAGTGTAAGAATGGTAAATTTTAAAACAAGTACGTAAATTCAAGGTCAGTCCAGTTAGGGAAAGGAATGTTTTCTAGAAGAAATTATATATTCTATCTCACCAAACCCCATACAAATCTGATCCAGACTCTAATACTCTTCTTGGTCACAACTGTGTGTGATGAATTATGCCAGTTGGGCTACATAGAAAGGATCTACCCACACAGATCTAATTGTGAGATCAGGTCTTGTAACAGAGATCATAAAAAGACTCAGCTCATAGTGCTTGTGTTTGTTGTCTGCTCAACCAAAATGTCTAGATACAGGCACTGTATTTCAAGGGAGAAGAGAATAAATCTGGGGCCAAAAAATTAATTTATGAGGAATTACTGAGTTCATTAGGTGCCAGATTCGAGATGAAGGGCCACTCTGCTCATCTTCAGATGTCTTCACACTAACTTTTCAGGCAGAGGTATTAATTTCTTCATAGTCCACTATGGGTAAAATCGATTTAATTTTGCTTTTCTAGAGGTCCATAAAATTTTATTACATCATGCTGTCATGATTATATCATATCACATCTTTCCACAGTCAAAGTTTAGTTATAGGCCATTCAAGTAAGAGCTGGAATCTATGATCTTTGAGTGCCCCTTTCAACTCAGAATATTCTGTGATCTACTCTCCACTGCTTTTTTACAAAGCTATCATGGGGTCTTTCATTTGCAAACTGTATAAAGACATAACTCTATGGGTACAAAGTGAAAACAGTAGGAATTCAGATAATATATTTCTTATAAAAGACAAGTAAATTCATTTTTTAAGGCTCAAATTAAATAAAAGAACGAGTATAAGCGTTCTTTATATTTGAGAAAAGAGTATGAGAAGTAAGAGTTAAGGAAAAAGAGCAAACACAAGTGATGAGATTTTCACTTCCACCCTTTCAACATCAATGAATATTTTATTGAATTCTGGAAGGCATAAGGGAACATTTTTTTTTATTCTAAGGAAGGGAATTTTCAATGGGATTTTGTATATTTATTCTAGGAGTAGCATTTATTACAACTGCTTTATTTTCTAGTAAAATTTGTTAAAGGCTACGAAACCAGGTCCTTTTTACATTAGAAAATGAAGTTGACTATTCAGAGACTATTCTGTTCAGTGTCTCACTGTGAAGTACCTGGTCTTTGCCAGTATAATCATCTTCTGCTAGCATCAGTTCCAGTGAAATCAAAAGAAGGCACTGGGTAACTCTAGCTGATAATTAGAGGAAGAGTTGTGTAGGTTCTCGAAAACTGCACAGCTCATGGAGTCACAGCAGAGTGGGCCCTTGCATTACCATCTTCTAAACTCTTATGTTATGATTTTAAAGAATCAAAAAAGAATAACAACCGTGTTGAGAGCAAGGCTTTTTTTCTTTTTAATGATTTAAAGCTTGTACTTTGAATTGTACTGTTTATTTCCTTGAAACAACTGTTTGTTCTTGCACTAAATTCAACAAAGCTCATGAGTCACTAAGTTTAAAATTGATTTGGCTTTCTGGAGCAAGCTCCCTGTGTATTTCTTCATTTGCTGAAAGGACACAGGCTCACAAGATTTTCAGTGCTTCTGGTAGCCCAGGGGAGAGCTCTTAATTGGTGAGTGTACAAAAAAAAAAAATTCCCCTGTAAGAAATTTCTTCCCTACAGATGCTATGCTTTATTCTTTTATCTGAGTTGAGCCTGTAAGCAGCTGAGTACCTTTGATTCCCTATTGAAATCTGTGGGGACTGGTAGAAGTTCTGTACCACCAGCTCATTTAGAAAGGAATTAGGGTGACTTGGATCTTCGGAAGGCTGGGCCCTTGTTGAAGTGGGCATCTACAGTCTGGAACAGAAGGTCCTCACCAGGGGGGAAAATGTCGCAGCTGACCCTACCCTGAGAATATTGAACTACAAGGCCTCCTGAGATCCCTTCTGTATTGAATTTTCCTGTGGTCCTAAAACCCCTCTTGGTTTTAGACCGACATCAGAGTTTACCAGCTGCCGGATAGAATTCACTCTATATCTAAAATACTGGGATGGGTGGAACAAAAAGCATTTAATAGCCTTAGCTAAATATTAGAAGCCTAAGTCATATTATTCTTTTGGTTTTTGGTTTAAATTTGTCCTCAGAATAATTTTTATCTCAGGAGGGAAAAGAAGAAAGAGCACACTAATGACCTTTATGTTTTGAAAGAGGTGAGTAAAAATTTATTAAACTGCAGTCAGGTAAAGCTCTTTGCACAGCCAGACAGGGAAATATTTGCAGAGACTTCAAGGTGGGCTTTTGGCAGGAAATGGTTTGGATTCATAAAAGTGGAAAAGTCTAGCTAAATGTTTACCTTGTATGTAGCTTGAAATGGTCAAGTAAAAACAGAAGGTCATATATGACATTTGCAGATATCTCTAGATAATACTAAATATAGGCAGGATTTTGTCTTTGGGGAAAGGGGCCTTTACACTGACATAATGTTAATTTTAGAATTTGCTTCTGTCTCCCACAATATACGTAATACAAGTGCTTTACACTAAGAGAATATAATTATGAGGCTCAGCTATGCAAACATTGTAATCTACGTTTTGAAATAGCACCATGACAGTTATGAGAATTGCTGAAATTAACAGGAAATATATTAACTCTTGAACTGGTGGATAACACTAAAAAGAGCAAGAAACAGTTTTGCTGCAGTAATAATATAAGACATGGGGAATACTAGGGTTCCTTTCTTGTCTTTTTTTTTCCCCATTTGAACTATATGAAGATTGAAAATGTACTCTGATAATATGAGTTTCTAAAGGAAATGCATTTGCATTCAGTCAACAACTATGATAATTATAAAACATGCAATATGGCTAATTTCACAGTCTTTAATGCATTTATCCACAAAGAACATCCTGTAACGGAAAATGTATGGTTATGTCCTGTCGCATAAGTTGAAGACTTCATTTTGAATGACACGTGGTAAAATTTTAAAGTGGTTTTGTGGGATTAAAATTAAACAAAATCCACTCAAATATTTTAGGCCATTAAATATCTCTATAAAATTGGCCAAACAATGGCAATGCATAGGTAATGTTGACCTGCTAAAGTCAACCTTTGGACAGCGTTACAATCTAAGTTTTAATTCATACTTGAATTACATTGCAGCACAGGAACTGCTCTGACTGCTCAAAATTTAGAATTAATTAAATGTCCTCCCAAAGTCCCAGACAGGCTGAGCAGCCAATAGCTGACTATTGCTGACTAGACAACAGCTCAGGGCAGCCTCACAGAGGACGGTGCAGAATACCAAGATTTTACCCTTTCTACTATTCACGGCAAGATCCCTTATCAGCTGGGGAAGCACCTTGTCTGTGAGGCCCGAACCTGTAGATTCCCAGAGCTTTGGGCCTTCTCCCAGACTCAGCCACTGCTTACGTGTGTGTCTCCTGCTGCCTGCTCATCATGAGGTTGGGGTACTCCATGACCCAGCTGATCAGGCAGATGTGCCCGGACCCGTGTGCCACCTGAGATGCTCACCTGGGCTGTCAGCTCCAGTGCAGGAGCTTCAGGCTGCTTCTGACCAGGGTCCTCCTCAAAGTGAGAAGTAATGCTGATGCTCTGAAGTGAAATTTTCATGAACCCTTTTCTGGAAGGGCCTCGTTTTCTTGTCGACTTTGGGAGGAATAGGGTTATTTCATACGGGTTCTGACAGTGGGATTCAGTTCAAAGCAGATGATCTGACTACAACTGTGTGTGAAAACGCCTGCTAACGTCCAGCTCAGCTGCCCATTTATATAACTGCTTGCTACAATTTGAAATGTCTGTGCCATTCTATACAGCTTTATACAACTGCACGGGACTGACAAATAAATGCAGCAGGACCTACATGAGATACACACCTTTTGGAGCAGCAGATGGAGGCCAGGACTTACACCTCAGAGTGCCTGTCATGGCACAATAAGATGGCATATTGGCAGCTAAGCCAAGGCCAGTGACTGGAAAGGGAGCAAGGGTGTCTGACACTCACCTAGAATCCTGACTCTAGACGCAAAATTTTAGTCCCACCTTAACTTCAAACTGGATTCCAGCTCATATTCTTAGATGCATAAAGTGATGTGAGAGGTTTGATTGAGTTGCTTTAAAGGAAGGATTTGGTGCCATTTTAGGCACCATGAGTTTTCTTATATAGCTTCTACCTGCCACTGATGATCCAATTCAAATGACACCAGGGCATCTAAAATGGCAACAAGATACCTTTGTTTATTGAATTCCATCTAAGAATCAAGTTCTTCAATGTCATCCAAGTTCTATGTCTAGCAAGCATTCAATGTTGCAAAAGCAGTAGGGATAGAACCAGAATGTTTGATGGCTTTGTTGGTAAAACTGAGAGGAACGGGGGTAGAGAAGGGAAAGGGATGAAGGGAAGGAATTAAAATCTCTAACCATTTTTGTAATCTGTGAGTTTGCCTTCAAGACTTTCAAAGTTTATTTGCAGCAAAGATCCAAAGATATTTAGCCATATCTTGAAATTCCTGCTGTTGGCAATCCTTATTTTCCACTTTGACCTTCACAATGACTGTTAACTACTGGACAGATCTAATGGTGTCAACAGAGTACAATACTGAAGTTATCAGTGGTAAAGGTCTGCTGCTCAGCAAGTCTGCCTATACTCCATGTTCTAGAAAAGAAAATCATTTTTTACTTACTTATATCCTGATTGTTTTTGATAATAATATAGCAATGCTAATAGCAATCGAAGGAGAGGGAATAAAATAAATCTTTTCTAGTATAAAAATATTTAACGAATTATACTTTCAGATCAGTCTTTTTCACTACTCTTCCTGATATTCCTTTGTGGATGTGCTGTATCTGCAGCAGTTCATTAATTGTCAGTAAATTTAATTATGCTATATGTCTAATTTACCTTTACTTTCAACTAATTGGCCTATTAGCTTGATCTGGGGAATAATCAGCTTGAAGTGCTGAGCACACAAATGGAATGGGAGGACAAAAGAACTGAGTAAATTATGTCATATAGATTTATTCTGAACCATTTTTCTGAAGAAATGTAGTGGCACCCTCCCCCCACTTCCCCTATCCTTTCACTACCTAAATGACGGAAAACTGCTACAGGTCAAGTTAAATCTGGAAAGTATGCCAAGACTATGTCATGTTTTCACCCTTGGAACAGTCTGAAGTAATGCAGAGTTTGCCTACTATTTTTACACTACAAACCAAACACGTAGAATATCTGACAGCATCTGAATTTTCAGTCACTAAAATCACTACAAGACCATTAAGAGAAGGTGATTATCCAATTTATTTGATTGCATGCTATACATACTCAGAATTCTTACAAAGGGGTGCTATCAGACAAGTTCTTATTAAGACCATCAGCAAGAACTCAATATCCCGCTTTTTGAAAAATTTTAGCTTGGTATAAATCCAAACCAACTGAATGATTTTTCCTCTCTCTGTGATGCAGTTTTCCTCTGCTGCACACCTTGCAGAATGAGGAACTGTAATTTGTTCAGGAAAATACTATTGCAGGTTGCTAAAAACCTCCCACTCCCTGAAAGAGTGTAATCAATGAATAGTTTTATGATTTATTATACTGGCTAGTTATTGTAAAGACCATTATTATAATTAACAATTTATTAAATAATTAATTTCACCACTGACTTTGCAGTTTTTGCACAAACAGGTGTTTTTCATGATCTAGCTGCTGAGTAATAACCTCATAGAACTGAAATTCTGTGTTAAAGACAAATATTTGAAGAGATTCTGGCATTAATGCTCTGGACACTTCAAACAAGTTTCTGGTGCTATTTTAAGCTGATGACTGTTTTCAGGAAGCAGATCAAATAACTCCCTTTTCCTCTCTGAAAAGGAATTCATGCCATCCAGAAGTATTTGTGCAATTTGGACCAGAAGCACTACCAAGCAGTGAAAGCAGCCTGTCTTCCCCTAATCATATATATGTCATCATTAGTGGCTGGATAGATAAACTGCTCTGTTTGGGCAGCTCCAGAATTCCTACAGCCTGGCTGGCTAAAGGTAAGTAGTCTGTGTTATGTTAGAAGTCCATAGCATTTTAGAGACTGTGTTTGGACAGAGAAGTGGCAGAAGTATATAGTTACTGTTCTGTTTCAACCATATCAGTAATATGAGATAATTATATGATGGACTGTGTTTCATCAATTGTGTTATCTGCTGCAGTAAAATGTGATTTAAAAAATTGCCCTCAGATTACCAGCCTTTGCTGCAGGTTTTCTGCTGTTTAGTTAACTGCTGCTGCTTTATTATTTTTTTTTTAATAATTTAGGAATGGTTTGAAAATTTCATTCTAATAACAAACACTTGAACTTCAAAAGCCTGCCTCCCTAATGGCTTGAGTGAATGTTTTCTAAGTAAGTGGTGGTCTTTCTAATCCTTTCAGTTGGAATTGGATTTGATCATATGTTAGGGTATATGCTTTATTGCCTTCTTGTTAACATGTTAATGTTCTTTTAAGAATTGCATACATTTAGTATTCACTTGTCTGAATTCATCAGTAAAAAGTAATTTTTGTATAAGTAATTTCATGTAGAATAAAGGGCAGTGTTCTCCTTAACTTGCTGTTGAAGAGCGACTACTCTGTGAAGTACCTTTTCATTGGCCAGAAGAAATGGCATGTTTTTCATTCCATAAAAGATGAAAAAGAAGCCTGTTTCCTTTTTCAGCCTTTTCAATGCAAACGTGATTACTATCACCTTTTTTGTTTGTACTGGTAATCAAGACATAACTGTAGATGTTCTTTGTGTCTAATCAAAATTCCTATATTTTTGTTACAGATGATCATGATATTGCTGTTTTCTTGATATATAGATATTATATATTTTATATATATATATATAATGATATATTATTAGTCTTCAAATTTTATAGGACTTTTCTTCTAGGTGCTGAACATTGGTGTCCTAAGTGTTGTCCAGAATTATGTAGAATAAAAAGACACTCCTCAGTCCCAGATGACACAGACAATTTGAAAAGATGCTCAGCAAGACTGATAGAGATCTTAGTGCACCTAATTCTTGCCTGCTGGGGATTTGGGGTACTTTAGGATAGGGTATCCTAAAAATTGTATTTTCTTAATGTTTTCTGAAAAACAAACTGAAGCGGTAACAAAAAAAAGTGAAATAAAAGGTAGGAAAAGTGATTGCAAAAAGTCAATAAAAACCAGAACAGTCAAAAATAAGCTGAGAATTCACAGCTGAAATGGGTTTATCTTCTAAACAAACTCTTCTGCTTCTCCATCTCCCTATTTAGCAAAATATCAAGAACTACATTTTTAGAGAATAAGTGGAATCCTCAAAAATGAGACGAATGAAATGAAAACTCTTTATCACCTGACTGAATTAGTCTCATGCAAGCTATAGGAAATCATTTCAGGTTTCCTGTCTCCAGCATGGCTGCACACTCATGAATTTTTTTTTATCTACAGTAAGAATTAGACAATCCTGCTGCAAAGCTACCGGCAGAAAAGGCATTCTGCATTCTTCATTCATTTGTCAGCAGGGCAGTGCATCTCAAGTATGGCCACCATCCAAAGAGACAAGAAAAATGGATTAAAGACTCTGGGTTTTATAAAACTGGGCTGTGTCATCAGTACATCATTACTGTAATAAATATTGGACAGAACAATCTTGCAATTATTAGAGCCATATTTTTAGTGACCATATAGAGACGTTACAGTTTGAAACCTGCTACCACAGCTTTGACTCATGGCTATTATTACTGCTTTCCACTCCTACTCTGTGTGAGACAAACACACAGAAATTTGGCCATTCAATGCCTTAAACTGCAAAGTAAGGTTTTTCTGTATTAAAAGATGCATCAATTTAACTTATATTACTTGAAAAATAGCTTTGGTATGCATATGAAAAGCCTGTATGGATACATGTGTTTAAATTTCAGACTTGTTTATATCAATTAACTCTAAATAAAGCACTGAGCTAATGAGCCTTCATATCTATCATGTTGTGACTAGATTAAGAATATACCTAAGAGCACTATCTTGTTTGAAGTCATGGCATAATGTCAAAACTTTATTTAGATTATCTCAATTCTGACTAGAGATGAGGAATTAAGTTACTCTTTAATAGCTTTTCTGTATCTCTGGCACATTTTCCCACTTCTTGCGCATCTAACAGTAACTACTTATACTGAAGAATTACCAGATTTTTTTTTAGCAGTGTTAAATGGAAATCTTTTCTTTCACTACATTAAAAATAATGGATCAGACTGTTAGGACTGAATGGAATCATGATGTCTAGCTCCCTCCAGAAACCAAACTTCACCCAGCATGTACAGAGAGAAAAGAAAGAGACGGGCCATGCTTTGAAGGACACAAAGAAAATTTGTCACTTCCTTGCACATGGTCATACTTTTTTCCTGTGGTTCCAGGCTTGTGTTCATTGAGCTGACCAGACTTTCTTTGCCCTAAAGTTGTCCTGCTCTACAGTTGTTCTTTTCCTTTCACCAAATGCTAAAGATGGTCTCCTGCCTGGAGAGGCCTGCTGCCTTTCTGTGTGTTCCTCTGTGAGTGCTGGAATATTCTGAGTATGCCTATTTCAAAGAAGGAGAGATATGCAGATTTTCCATTTCTTTAGAAGTATTTGGGGAAAATTCAACAAGATCTGTTTGTTTTCTGTGTTCCAGAGATATTGCTTGTAAAAAGATAATGATCTGACTTATTTTAGGTATTTATCCAGAAGACTGAGAGTTTGAGAATTCCACTGTTGAGTTGAAAACTCGAGTCCCTCATTAGCTAATTTGCTGTAAGCCAATTGGTTGCAGTCAAAATAAGTCTTCCATTACTTTGTCATCCAATACCTTTTCCAAAGCTACTTTCTAATCTAATTGACAGCAGTATAATGACTACAATGATCACCATATTTCAACGGTTCAATTTTTAGCTCGTGGTTCCCTTCCCTTTTTCCCCCTTGGGCTTATCTATTTTTTGACATGTGAAGATCTGCAGTCTTCAATTTTTCTTTAAGAGACAATCTTCAATATTCATCAAAGTAAAACAATATGTCATATCTTTCAATCTGGCAACATCATTCCTTTTTCTGTCTGCTGAAAATAAACTCTTTAATGATTCAGTTCTTACTGGCTCATAGTATGTAGTCAGTCACTTCAGCAGAGCAATGATCTTTTCACCAAACTTTAAGTAGCTTGGCACAGACACCCTTTAGTGCTTACACTCTAAGATGCCATGAAAAAATAATCGGGTGTACACTTCACAGCTGGAATTTTTAGCTGTCTAAAATGTAACAGATAAGTTAAAAATGCATTGGGTATAATTTTTAAGGGAGCTCAGCACCTTAAGGTGTCAGGCTTTATGTTGGTTTTTTTTGTTGTTTAATATTGTCATTAGGTAAAATCATGAAAAATAAAAATGGAGGTAACATTGAAAGAAGCTGTAACAAGATGTAGATTGTGCCTGTCATAGGTCAGCTAGCTCTTCTGTTTTCATTCCAGCCAAGAAGCCTGATAAAGAAAGAAAATGTTGCTGGGTTTTTTGTAAATGTAATCAACAAGCTCAGTTAATAAGCTACAAGTGTAAAGGCAAAATTCCTATATAAACTCAAATTTCTTCTCCTGAATTTCCATGAGTTTTTGGAGCCAAGTCTCCTAAGCCTTGTGCAGTAGCATTATATTTTTAGCTTAGCTTTCTTTTTTTCATGCAAAACATTGGACTACAAGGAAAATAAAAGATCACTGCAATTTTTCAGACAAGGATGTCAGTTGTGTGCACTGCTTCCATCTTCCTCACCATCTGATATTGAAAATGAGTCTGTCATATCAGGTTTCATTTCAGATAATAAGGGAAGTTAAAAATTAACTGATGCTCCTGCATTCGCAGAATCCAACCTTTGTCAAGCAGCAGTTTCCTGTATATTAATAGATTTGAAATTATTCAGGAAATTGGTTGAAAATGACAGAGTCAGTGAACATTATTTTAATGTCAAATGACTCGAACAATTCTGCTGGAGTCATCCAGAACACAGAGGTCAATGCTGCACTGCAGCATGGCAGCTGGTGTGCCTCAGGATCTACAGACAATCAACTCCAGTTTGAAATAATTTATAACTGGCAAAGATAAAATGGACCACAGGAAGAAAATCTTCTTCAAAAAAGCTTTAGTAATATCATGCTATCATATCCTATCTGGTCTTTCAAATTCAGAGTGTGGTAGAGCAGTGATCTGACTGCTGGGTTTAAGTCTATACTTAAGTGTGCTAGTGAAAAGGATTCCTCTCTTTCACACACAGACAGGCTTTCTGTTTTAGTATTCATGAGTCTTCATGTCCTACATGACAGTAAAAAAATTTTAAAAAAAGAGAGAGAGAAAAAGAAAAGATAATTAACCATCAAATTAAATTGCTGAGTGATACTAATAAGATAAAAAGTTATTGGGATGATGCCTACTCTCACAGATTTATATAAAATGCAGCTTATATTTCAAATTTACTGATAGTATCTGAGGCACCAGTTTTTCATCTTCATTATTAGTTTTAATTCTGCCATATGAATTGAACAGTAATCAACTCTGAAGAAATAGGAAATACAACAGCCTAATTTACCAAAGTGTGGATTTCATCTTCAGAAAAGCTTAATCCGCTCCCACTGTTTTGCAATGAAAAGTAACATAAATAGGAACTCATACAATGAATTCATAGATGAACCCAAGATTGTATAAGCAGTATTACCCATATTTCAAATCACTTTTCCTAAACTAGAAGAGAACAAAGAGGGTTGTGTGAAACACAGACCATATGTTTTTTGAGCTATATTTCATGACGTAAAAACCACTGTACTTTCATTCTGGCATTAATACATGTGTCTTTCATATTGTTTTACTTTATACAGGTGATATCAGAGAAATCTTCTTTTTACCCAGAATATGTTTTCTGAGTTACCTGACCATATAATTTAGGATGTTTGCAGAGTTCAGCCTCTATCATTTAAATGCCATGGCCAAACTGTGGAAATCTTGAAATTTGTTATCACTTCAGCAGATCACTTTCAATAGTACAGTTTCTGCTGGATGATCCTTACAAAGACATTACTGTCAGACTGAAACACAAATGTATATAATCCCATAGGTTTCTGGGACAGGTAATCATTTACTTGCAGAACTGGGCAGTCTTCCTAAAACTGAGAGAGAGATCCTAAATCCTGGAAAAGCAGAGAAAATGATGTGATTTTTGTCCAGACTCATTACTGTGTTCACCAGTGGAAAAGTTTTGTTACTCTCATGTCCTTTATTAACCTTAAATTTGCCTACACAACAGGAAGTGAGGATGCAGTTGCCTCCTTTATGAAGCATTAAAGAATTATCTAGCTTTGTCTAAAATTCTGCCTGGTTTTGGAGACTCATTTTCCGTGGTCTGTAATTAAATAAAAAGTTCTTGTGGCAATGTATTATGACTATACCATGGTACATTTACATACCATTGTTTTACATATTATTCATACCATACTCTGGTAATCACTTTGAATTCTTCATTTTCCTCTGCTCTCCTCCCAGTAGTTTTGCATGTTTAAAAATAAGCAGTGTGTGTACATCTCAAGACAGCTGCTGAACTTAGGAACACCAGGGCTACTGCAATTGTGACATCTTTTTATTCTAAGCAGCTATGATACGCTAAGTGAAAGGAAAACAGAGTAGAAGATGTGAAAAATCTCTCTTATACCCAGTACCTCTATCAGTATAAAAAAAAAATTAGATTTTCAGCTGGTAAAATCTGGCAAAACTGATGAGAATTCCTCCGTCTTGAACAATTTCTTTGTGGCATGATTTTAGATATTCAATTTGCTTGATTTTAGAGAAACTGTTTTAAATATTACTTGTTTGGTTTTTTTAAATACCACTTGCAGCTCACAGACCTGGGTGATCCTAACAGGACTGAAGCAAGATTCCCAAAAGCTGAAGGGATCCTGGGCGGGGAAACTTGTACCAGTGACTCACTACAGGATACCTTGGTTAAGCTTTCTCTGTTCAAGTTTACCCAGGTGGAAGACTGAGCAGAAGAAGAAAAAGAAAGAGGACCTCCATTAACTTTTATGTTGGAGCTGAGCATTCAGCCTGCATATTATAAAGACTCGATTTTGTTTATTTATTTATTTAGACTCAGAGTAGAGCTAAATACAACCCATTTGAGTTGTTTCATTTGTGAATGGACTTTAAGTTTGCCATAACATCTTCTTCCACCTCCCCTCCATCACCTTTATTTCAGTCAGAAGAATTTGGAAGAAAACTGGGTATACATGGCAATCACAGGAAAAATACTGCTGCTTCAATTTCTTGGAAGTTGAGATGTTCCTTTAAGTCACTGAGCATTCACAAGGCAGAATTTACATGACAAACAGGATCTGATCTTTCAAAGTCAAGATAAAAATATACATTATATAAAAACAGTATCCTAAAATAGGTCTTGTATAAAAGACTGTAATTACTGGCCTGGGACAATATACTTGAAGATGCAATGTAGGCTAGGCTAAGACTCTTATTAAAATTTGATATTGACAACTCATGCTCAGAATTCACATGTCCATGCCACATTTCAGATATGTAAACTGTGTCTTTTGTATCAATGGGAAATATCAATCAAAGCAGAAAGCGATAAAACCCCCCCAGAGATATGATGGTCCATCTGCATATAATATATTCTTATATCTGAAGTAGTATTTGAGAAATATACAATTTCTGTATAATTTCTATATAGCATTCATGCTTTAACACTGCCTAGAAGGCATAATCTAGTATAGAGACTGATGTAAAACACTGATAACTGTGTTAAAACAAAAAACAAACAAAAATAAAGGAGTGGAAAATCCCAAGGCTAAATCATTTTTCAGGTAAATGAAATGCAAAGAAAGACCCCAAAAGACCCACTTAATTAAGCAGTCTGCTCCAAAATGCTTGATGTTCACTACATTTTACTGAAGCTGTATCAGCTCAAGATTGTCCTCTGGCTGTGTTTAGAAAACACACCATTCATCCTGTTCACTGTTCACATTCTTGCAAAATGACAGGTCCTTCTCCCAACACTGCGTGTCTAGCAAAGTGCACTGACACTGCTTGTAAAGAAACAAACCCTGGTACCATAGGGACTCCAGAAGAATGTTGAACAGATCTCATTCACTAGGAGATTGAGGATCTGAGAGCCACTGATTTTCCTTCCCTAGGAGAACTTCCCCTCTTTCTCAGTTATGTTTACTCATATATTTCTAGTATTTTACCCATAAAATGGTCTTCATATTTTTTTCTGCTGAGGTCTTGCACCAACATTAAGAAGTCAAATAAAGTACAATTAACATATAAAAATTCTATAACACAAATATGTCCTAGAGCTTTCTTTCACTCAAGGTTTTCTTTCATTTTAAATTTCCTTGACATCTGATAGGAAACTCAAAGGGATGCCCTGATACTGCAGAAACAAGAATTTTACAGAAACATTAAAACTGCCACTGTTGCAGTTCAGAGTATGTGATTTCTGCTTAATTTGTTACAGATAAAGTCAAACACATTTTATGTGAAAGACAATCTGTGCTCTCAGTTTGCAGCACATCAATCACTGTAACCTTACACAGCTGAATGCCATGTAGTAACTTGGCTATGCTAAGCTTGCTGTTCAAACATTTTTTTAAACATCTGCTTCTCTGTGCAGGACTTAAAAACCATTCTAAGCTTACAGCAGACAGGTATAGTATGTTAGATGTAATCAGCCAAGATGCACAGCTTGAGTTCAATAGACCTTAGAGACAGCCACATGAAAGATGAAAAACCCAACCTTTCTGTTTTGGAAGCAGCTGACTATATTATTTACATCTTCAAATGCTTACAGATATTCTTACTGAGTAGTGTCACTGATAACAGCTGATAAAGACAAAGGCCTGAATAGCAAGTGACAACTTGGATTACATAGTTTGCTCTACCTTTTTTTTTCCATCAAAAATTTTGTTTTCTACGATAAAAGCATCAATTTGCCTCACTGGACAACCAAACTCCTACGATTGTCAGTATCTCTGCAACTAAATCTCATTTTGGTCCTTTTACATATATGATAGATGAAAGATTTATTGTTTTTGAGACAAAAAAAGGGGAAAAAGCCATCAGAATCATAAACTCTAGAGCATGTATTCAGTGTCTTCTTCCACAAATTAGCTGAAACAGTTTTCTATGCCAAAACAAAGTGACTCTCTGAAGCCTATCAGGTCTTCCAGGAGGTACAGGTTGTCTGTATATTGCTAAATAAAACAGAGTCAGAGAAAGAATTTAAATATCGGACCTCTGTTTGTCCATGTGTCTGGCTTCTGCATATTATTTCTGCAGAGTGTTTGTCTGTGTACTTTCATGCCAAAGGATTCAAAGACTATGAATACGCATGGTAAAGAAGGGCTGAACAAACTATAAAGCCCATACTCTTGGTCTGAAAATATTGTGTAAACTTTTCGATTTTGCCAGTTCGGAGTCCCAGATGCTAGAACCAGGAAAAAACACATGAATTGATGGTGCCCAAATGAGTGTTACAACCTTGTGGGCCTCTTTATGCATGATACCACACAACAGTGATATATACGGTACTGTGCGCTGGCAGATTAAAAGTAGTGGTTAACAGTTTGGGGGATTGCAAGGAGCAACTGAAAAATCAAATAAATTTATAAGGAAAGCTAATGCATTCAGTAAAATGTACTTCTGTACATTTGTTTAATTTTTTCATAGTTATATCTGATTGACCTCAGTATAAGTATGAAAGGATATTTAGATTCTGAATTTTAATCTTAGCTATTGGTAAGAACCCTGAAATCCAAGGTATACTTTCACCAGTGATGGCATTGATATATTAACTTAAAAAAAATTTTAACATCGCCAGGCATTTGAAGAATATTAAATACTAAAACACTTCCCATATGTGAATAAATTGTAGTGTCAAGCTGTGTGACAAAAAGAACACCTGGACATTAAAAAAAATTGTTTGAAGTACTTTGTATTTTAATATTTCAAACATTTCACACCAGTATTATGATGTTTGTGTGCAATATAGATTTCCTGCATGAGAATGAGAATCTAAGAGAATTTTGTGGCTCCCTTTCTAGTTCACTTTCTATTCCAGTTCCAAATATTGTCTGAATACTTTACAGGTTGGAGAAAAAGCAGAAAACATCTCTACATATAAACTCGTATCTTGTCTTTCCTCCATTGTAACAGTAAATATTTTGATCTTTGGGTATTGGAATGAGCATCAAATTGAGACAAAATTCAGAGACAGTCTGGCAGTATTCCTTGTGGAAGCAAATTTCATCATGGATCATGTGTCTGGCTGCTCTGGCTGCTGCAGATGTGTATCTTGGGATATCCCCAAACTGGGATCCAGGCTGTTGCTGGCATGTTACTGAACGGATAATCAGTGGTAATGCTTCAGTTTAGGAATTCCCAGAGGGCATCCAGCAAACCCACGTTTTAAAGTGCTTTGTTGTAGACAAGACCGAGATGTCTTCATGAGTTAGAAGATGAAGTGATTGCCTTGACAGGTTGTATCTAACAAGAAGAAAAGACCTCTCACCCCTGTTCCTCCCAGAACCTTGGAGAGCAAAATTCAAGACTTTTACCTTACACTGAAAAAGGGAAGATGGAAAGCTTTTCACATGACTGCCCAAGCTGAGATCTCTTTTCCAGTATGCACAGTCACAGAGGGAATGAGTGGGCCCTTTATTTGTTCTTTTGTGCAGAGCTTTTCATGATACAATCCCATCTTTGAACAAGGTGATAAGAAAATGAACCGATATAATAAAACCAATTAAAAAGAAAAATGCATATACGGTTTTAACATGTATTATTGTTCTCAACTCAGCAACTTTTCATGCAGAAAATATTATCAGTTTTAAAGAAAAAGATTGAGTGGAAAGGATCACAAATTGATTTTAAATGGTTGCAAGAACAAAAGCTACTAGGTGGCTGGCTTTTTTATTTTTTTAAGCATACTGTGAATCAGGCAAGATCTAAAAATAAGAAAGATCTAGCTAAATGCAAAACACATACTGTGTTCATGAGACGAATCTCAAAATGAAATACAATAAAATTATCAGCCAGTAATGAAATAAAGAAAAGAAATATAGATCTGTGCCTGCTGTTCAGAATGTGAGAAATTGAATCATAACTGGGCTGAGTGAAAAAATATATCAAATTCCTCCAGAGGACACTGTGTATAAACAGTTAAAGGAATGACACGTGCAGTGTTCTACTACACGTTTTTCCAGATAAAAGTAGCATAGCATATATTTACTGTGATGCTCTAATAGAGAGTGCAATTCGTGAACTAGCTCAGTTTTTCTGACTTTGGATATGACTAGATTAAAGTTTTGGCTTGCAAGTAAAAAATTAACATAATTAAAGACCTTCAAGTGGTTCAAAATTCACTTGAACAGTCCTATTAACATTGCAAGTTCACCTTTGACATGAAAGGACCAAATTTAGAACATATTCATGATAATAACACATTACTATGAACACAGTGGCAAATTTATAAAAAACATCCTTCAGGAACCAAGGTTCATATATGTTTTTGTTGAACTGTAGCATTCTTTCATCAAAGTCCAGATGAGACGCCAAACATCTATAACTGGGACCAAGAGATAGTTTTGCTACCTGAGAAAATCTGCAATTGGAGTGCAACCACTCCTTCTCTGAAGGGTTATATGGGGAAGTGTCACAGTTGCAGTTATTTGGGCGGTTTATGTCTTCTGTTTGTATCAAGAGCAGAACCAGAAAGATGCAACTTCAGATCACACTGCCTGATGAGAGCAGGAAAGGAATTGCATGCAGCCAGTCCTTCCTGCACAATGCAACAAAAACTTGTGGCAATGAAAAATACATTCAATAAACCGAAAAGCATTTGACTTCAGAGTCTCAAAACCAGTTTCTGTAAAGTAAAAATGTTGGTATTTATGCCCCTCTGTGTCTGCAGTGCATAAAGCAAAATTATTAAAACAGCAATGGGTTCATACTCAGCCTGCACCCCAATATTTCCGGACCAGTATCTCTAATCTTTGTCCACCCGGTTCATTGCTCCCCTGCCTTTGTGAGTCTGGCTGCAAACTGCTGCAGCCTTTCCCTTGCTCCCAGTGTCTGTCAGTGTGTTTAAAACCCACTCACTCTCACTTCTGCCAAACTCAGCATCTGTAAGATTTTAAAATTTATTTTGATTCTAAATTCAGGGATGATGAGGCTGCAGGCTGCTAGCTTGTTTGGACACGGGTTATTCTGCTTCTGTCTCGGTTGTTCTCCGGTGCCACTTGAGGATAAATAGCGGCTCATCTTTGTGCTTTGAAGGACCTGGTATTTGCAGTGGTTTTGTTTCCTGTTGTTTTTCACTAAAAGCTTCCTCTGATTTAGCTCTGTGCATTCAGGCTGGATAATAGCAAGGCAGTCTGAAGTCTGCATACTTGTAGTAAATAAAGCAGATATCATTATTCTGCAGAATATTTAACAAAGCAGAAAACTAATAAATGCCTAATTGCTCCTTGTATTTCTAACCTTTGGCATGGCTTACTCAGATTTTTAAACAAATAGGAGGAAAACACTAAGTGGAGTTTCGTTTTGAAAAAAGTGTTCATTCAGTTTGCATAGATCTTTGTTTTTCTGGTGTGTTCATGTTCTTTAGAAAGCACATTTTCTATATCATTCACTAAGCAAATAAAATAAAGATTGTTGACCCCACAATGTTCTGCAGATGCAAGAAGGAAATGAAATCGCACCTCCTCAGTTTTTTGTAATTCGATTCTTCCCCTGAGAAAGGACCTAGGAACTCAGCTATTAATGTTACACATAAATGAAAGAAGGTTTTCATTACCATCCACACCAGCATCCATGGAATTGAGTATGTTGTTTTCCTTTCAGAAATTTTGTTGGTATTTTTTTTTGTGATTAAATATCACATTTTCTCAGCAATCCACAGGGGGAAACTAAGGAATCTGAGGAGGAACTAGGAACTAGAAAAATAATAAATAAAATAAAATAAAATAAAATAAAATAAAATAAAATAAAATAAAATAAAATAAAATAAAATAAAATAATTTACTGGTTACTCTTGACTAGCAAAGAGGGGATCATGGCTCTGATTACTCTAACTATTCTTCTGCATAAGTAAATTACAGAATTATGAATAAAAGGTCAGAGGAAAATGTGCTAAAAACTTAGCTGAGAAAGAGCATCCATGTCAGAAAGAGCCTTGGCATTCATTGTAACAGAAAGCAGTCCAAAGTTGGTAAATTCCTGTTGTGCCTTTCTTACAGGCTTCATCTGCAACTACCTTCAAGACTGATCTAGCACAACACAATGATGAAATGACATTCACTTCAAAGCAAAGACCAAACCTTAGAACACTGTCAAGATTTTGTGTTCTAGCTGTCAGATCTTAAACGCCGAGAGAGTCTGTAGAAAAATTACATGTATGCATAAACGTCTACATGCTACTTTTATCTGTTAGAACATGATATAAGATAGTGAAGGGTGAGTTTTCTTGGGCTGTAGGGTTTGTAATTAGGTTGCATAGAAATAATGTCACAAATTGTAACAGCTAAATAATCATCAAGAAGGCAGCTGGACAACGGATGCATCCAGAGAGTGGTAAGATTATAAGAAATCAACCACAAACTAAGATTTTTGAAGTTGATTAAATTGCAGTAACAAGGCATCTTGTGATGTCTGATCACCCAAAGATGGGCTGGACAACCAACCCAGAAAAATGCTGGTCAGGACTTCTCAATATTTGTATTTCTCGTCTAGATCCCAGATCTGTTATTTTACCTTAAATTTTACCTTGGCAGATGGAGTTCGTCTGTTCTTTTTTCAAGTTAACAGTATTATGCCTAAACTCCTAGTGGATAATAAGGAGGTCAGTTCCCACAGGAATGGGAAAAAATTCTAAAGACCAATCTTGATACCCCTAACTGCATATTGGTGCAGCTTGAGACATTTTGGGGTGTTCCTTTAAATTTCTTTGAGATCAAATATAGATTCAAAGTCAGTGGAGGTATATGACTCTATATCAGATGAATATCTGACTTACTTTCTCTCTATGGAAAACCACAGAGACTCCTGTTCCCATATCAGACCCTGTCTTTCCCAGCATGCCAAGGCCCAGCTGGTAAGATGACAAGGAAGGCAGAAAGAAAGACAAAACCTGCCATGCAAATTTTCAGGAAGATCTCATGAAATTCAGAACTAGTTTTGAAAGGAAGTAGTAAATTTTGGGTAGACAGATTTTCGCTTGCTCTTGTGTTGCTTTCACGATAGGTGAGTGGTGTCTTCTGTCCCAGAGTGGACATTTGGCCTTCCATCTTTTAGAAACAAAAAGAAACAAAAACAAAATGTGGCTTATTTGGGAAGTCCTTCTTAAATAAAAAGATAAAGTAGAAGAAAAACAGAGAGAAGTAACTGCTAAAGCTTTGTTATTTTTTATTTGGGAAAATGAAAATTAAAATCCCCCAAACTGACCCCTAGCTTTTGAAGGTGTTCAGTTTCTTATTAGATTATTCTACTTACTATATTAATTAGTTTGTCATCTCTGATGAGCATAGAGGACATGAACTCAGAAAAGATACTGTAAAGTAATTTCTTGCAAATATATTGTCTGTATTTGAAGAGCACAGATACAACAGCTGCTTCCCTCACTCTCGGTTTGTGCAGCCTCACGGTGAGTTGACTACAGGACATGAGGTAAATGTAGGACATAAACTGCAACTGATTTTAGTGAAACACAGGGACTGACTACAATCTAGTATGAAATATCAGCTGGTAAGGGAGATGAGCTGCTGGTGAAGTATGATCACCCAAGCTCTAACTACCACTGACCTCACTTAGTGACTCAACAGCTACAAATATTAAGTATTAGTTGACCTAATACAGTAAACTCCTTTAACAGCAGTAGGATTTATGTCTAAAAATGAAGCACCAGTTTCTTAGCTTTTCTAGAGTATGTTTTACTATCCATCCATTTTTACACAGGAGGAATGAAGTTGTTTGAAATAAGACTAGTATCTTCAAATGTATATGCTGAAACTCTGTTAACCTCCATCCAGTTGGATGGGGTGCAGCCGCTAATAGGCACTGTCCCTATTTTCTACTGTCTACAGTTAAATGGAAAGGGTCTGTTATGAGGCAGAAAAGCTGGAAGACTGAGATCCAAGGTTAACAAGATCCATAGATCCATTGAACTTGTAATTTAATTTGTTACGATACTGCAAATCGATGCTTCTCAAGCACACTTTGCTCATGTGGCTTAGAGAGAACGGGGACAGTAGCAGCCCCTCTGAGCTCTGTGTTGGGCTGCCTGCTTGGGCAGGAGGAGATGTGGCTCCTGGCTGCTCTCCTCATGGGCTTTATTTTGCATAGCTCTCTAGTATTTCTCTTGAATCTTCTGGACATGTTATTGTCTCCACTTACCAGTGTTTCCAGTTCAATATATTTTAATTTCCTATGATACCTGAAAGTCAAGTTTTTTCAATCAATTAATGATGCTTTTTTACCAAGATAAACTGATGCATTATAAGTGACTGTAACTGGATTCCCAGGTAAAGATGGATGTAAACACGACTTTGAACCTTTTAGGGGCTCAGAGGTATCATGCCAATGAATGTTTATTTTTAAAATGATATAAATATATAAAATAATTCAATGTCTGGGAACTGGGACTACAACAGCGGTTATTTTATGGCCAGAGGTCATTCACGTAGACAATTAAAAGATTGTCCCCCAAATCTTGGTGAACTTCTCAGCACTGGGTTTTCATTTCTTAAATATATATGGATTTTGAGGAAGACTTTTTCCTGAAAGATATAAAAATGTATTTCAGGTGTAAAAGCATGCTTTCCAGTTCAAGTTATCTCTACAGAAAATTTAAGATCTTCATGGTGAATTCTTCAAGAATACAACAGAGAATTTTTGCATTAATTTCCCCTTACCTGTTCTCCCTGCTCTCTTACTGGCTTAACATTATCAAGTCTTAATAAAGAATTTAAGTTTAAGTTTCTTAAGCTAAAAGTGATAAAGATATCAAGCTCAATCATACAAATTTAATTTATTTAATTATTTTTTACCTTACGTTAATATTTGTTGCATGCAGTAACTATACATTATTTTTACTGCAGTATTCAAATTCATTCTCTAATAAAGGATGCCAGGTAAGAGTCTAACACCAGTTTGACACATGGAGAGGATTATAGGAACCATTTGGACTAAAGACTAGGTTCGGAAAGGGATGATCCTTTCAAGGGTTTATTCTCATATTCTTTAGTTTCTGGTAGGTTGAAATTTGCAAGTTGAGCACATATTGGTCAAAAAATCTTTGTCAACCAGTCTTTCTGCTGATCTTAAAATGTACACATAACCTTTCTGCCATATGTCAGCAGCTGCAAAAGCCACAGTTAATTAGTGAGAGTTCGCTCCTAAAGACTGAGGAACGCTTTCAGCTTTCTTACGTGATTCAATAAAAACCTCTTCTCACCTGCTGATATTGAGATGCTGTACTACAACTTTTTAGGGGGTCAGGTGAACAAAATCTGTACAGACACAAACTGTATATTTGATAAGAGAAATTTAGACCTCAGGAGAGCGTGTACTCCAGACCTGTGCACCAAAACAGCATCATATCTCCGCAGAGATTGTGACTAACATTGCTTTGGGGGAACTTTGGCAGAAGTCACTAATTCAGTCTGTGTGGCCAGTAAATGTCCACACGTGCCTTGCTGTCCACGGCAGGATTTTCGCTAAATCCTTAGACAGCATGAGCTGGAAGGACCTTTTGTGTCTTGCCAGAGACTTGCCTCCCTTAGAACACAGTGGTTTTAGGTTTCTGGTTAAATTAATTCAGCTTTGCCACTGTGCAGTAAGTGGCTGTTTGAGGAACTGCCTGACAGCACAGAGTACTGCAGGAAATGGGGTCAGCCGTCAGCAAGGCCTGTGGGCAGAAACTCAGAGTTGGAAAAATTTCAAATAAGTTTATTTTTCGCATGGACAATAAAAAATTATTTTATCTACTTTCTTCTTCTGTCATCGTCCCTCTGCTTTCCAACACAGTCCTCAAGTTTCACTTGATCAATCATTTCTTTGCAGCCAGTTTCCAAGAATGTAGTAATTATTTTGCACAATGGTGCAAAATGCTTCTTCTAATGGTAGAACATTGAACTGCATGAAGTGGGCTGTCAGTAAGGTACTGCTCTGAAACACTAGAGACAAAAATGTCAAGGAAATGTACATACTCAGTAGATATATTTAGAAATTAAATTAATACAATTACCAAGTGAAAGAAATAATCAAAATCAATATTACAGCCAATTTTATTTTTTGGTCAAGGGTTTAAGCATTTCTTATCAAATTGAAAATTTGTAAGGTAAAAAAGTCAGATTTCTAACTTCAAATATTTGTAGGCTTTAAGTTAGTGGTGTTTCGGCAGGCATGCCTCCCCAGATATTACAGAAAACAACAGTAAAGAAGAAGAGGAGAAAAAAAGAAATAATTTAAATTTTTAAAAATGAAAGAAAAAAAGTGCCTGTGATTCCAGTAGGTTCAAGAATGTGTTGTTAGGAAAGAGGATACAGCCAGCAAAACATGCAAGTGTGCTTGTGCGGCGCATGTCCTCCATGACTCCCCACGGAGCACAGAGAATTTGTAGACGTTGATGTTGTTAGGGAGGGGGCCTGTATTTGCATGGGCCTGCACTTGATCCAGCTGTTATACAAGTTCTGCCACTGCCCACCACCTCCTGCCACGACCTGCATGCTGCCTCCAGGAACCAGCCCGCTTTCCTCTCTGCAGCTCTGCCGTGTCAGGTCCAGTACCCTACTGGGGAATTAAAGTATACACTTGGATGTCTGTGACAGTTCAGATTAAGGTGGATATGTAACCCTGGCTGAAAACCTCATACAGCAATGAAGGCAAAAGAAGAGAAAAAGAAAAACAGCTTTCTATTTTCAAGAAAAATCCAACTCTGCCCATCTTTGACAAGCATCCGTTTATTTTCCTATTACAATACCTATTTTAACTTGCTGCTCCAAATAAAAAACACTAGATATTGAAAATTGTCATACACCCGATACACAAAAAGTTCTCTTTTCCAACTTCATTTCAGTATTTTTCCTCACACATCTCTTTCACCAGAGATATTCCCTTTTCTAAATATCTGAGTTCACTGACTGTAATTTAAACATCTCCAATCCTCATTAATTTGCAGATAGGAAATTAGGCCAGATCTATATTCCTACTAATATGAAAAAATTGCCTTCAGGAAAATCAAAAGAATTTTAATGACATGTCTTTACGTAAATAAAACAGTCATACAGTTCTTTTTTCCTGTTCTATTTTCATTGTGCTGGTGAAGGAGTGGGAATATACCCTTATAATCAAGCATGATTTATATAATATGCTAATTCATAAGTGGTGGCTCATCATCCACAATGTGAACTTTGAGAATTCTGCAAAGAGTGCAATGAGGACAGGTTTTTCTCGTGGGTTTCCAGCACACTCCACAAAGAAGAGGGTTCCACAAGTGTTTGCAGAGATGATGTGCTACCTCAGATACACAGGGCTGGCTTTCTTTCCTGTGCAGACTGGAATAGGTCTAATAATCTTATGCAACTCTTTTTTAATTTCACATTTATAGTTGCAAGACATATGAATATTTGGTCATAATGTTTTCATAATACCTCTTTTTCTGGTACATATGGAAAAGAAAAAACAAATTTTCCTTTTTTGAGGAAAAAGAATACTTTAAACCCAAACTGAAAACAGCAGGTAAGGATAGTTTTGTGTTGAGGACTCAGCAATTTAAGCTCAGTACTAAGCAGGTTACAGAATTACTGAGTAGCCTGATGCCACAACTCATCATTTGTTAAAAATGCAGAGGTGTCATTGCAAGAGAGTATAAAATGGCAAACAGCTTTTAGGCAAATGCATTCTGCCCCTGGTCATGCAACTGAAAGGAACATGTGGAGCGATGCCACCTGCACTAAGTTGTACACCCGGGGGCCAGCTGGATGGCTTTCCACATTCCACCAGTCATAGACTGGTTATGCATTGACTGTGGTGGGACCTTGGGCACACATATATGTCTTCTTTTAGAAACTTGGACTGATGTGACATAATTGTGAGATTTTACAAGTCTTTTTGATGTACTAAAGTGAGGCAGCCTGGCTCCCTCTGCTTCATTTTCCTTATCTACGAATGAATGAAGACAGCAAGGGCTATGGTAAAGCAGTGCTGTAGTCTAGTTCAATCAATATTTGAACTTCTTTCCACAGTAAATAATTTGGGCAAAACTCATGTTCTCCTCTGCAAAACTATTCTTCATTGGAGAAATTTCCTCAGTCTCCTACTCTGTAATTTAATGCCTCATTTGACAAGGAAAAGAGGAGTTTCTGAGGATTAGCCATACTGCCTTCCCCATGCTGTACACAGCTCTTCACATACAGATTTTTAACATAGCCAAATATTTTTTTCTATCCAGCTTTTGAGTATCTTTACTACTGTAATAAGAATTATTGTTTCTATGGTGAAATACAATAATACTTCCCACTTCAACTTCCATTCTTATTTTTGTTTTAAAATGCTTTTGGATTCTTTCTTGTTTAACTGCAGCTATAATAATGAGAACATTTTCTCCTCACATTAGCCTTCTGTAGTTACTTATCAGTACAAAGAAAAGTTTTATGGTTGCATGCAATATCCTGGAAAGAAATATGACCAAGGAGTTATGATCAAGACAGAAAAAATATCATAATGTTATGTTGCCTGTGTCAGTATCTTGCTAGAAAATTAATATACCACAGTTGAAGTAATTACAGAATCTGTGTGTGACCTATCAAGACACAGTGATTATAAAGACCTGCTGACTGGAAAATTCCCATCTTCTTACTGCTCCTTCAATTTGATTCCTAGTAGAAAGTTAAATAATTTACACAACTCGAAATTAGAGGGTTTTTTAGTTTTCTTTTCAATAAGTACCATGTCAAGCAACATGATTGCTACTCTCATCCTTCCATATTAATCAAATTTCAGTGATCTTCAGGATGCTAAGATTTCATTTTCTTTGACTGGTGGATTCCAACTGTCAAGAGAATCATCACTGTAAATTATGCACATGCAAGCAAAACAAAACTAGATGAAAACTATTAGTGATTGGAGATATCTGTTCTCAAACAGATGTTTGAAAAACTAACAACTTCATTCCCTTCCCCTTGTAATGCTGTCCACAGCTTTTATAGACAGTGTCTGACATGTTAGCTTCCTGTAACATGCTTGTCTGGCATATACTTGTTCTGGACAAAGCACAGGAGTTTGGCTCTGCTGGGACAAAATAAACAGATAACCAAACAAAATGCTTCAGCAGAGTCTAAAAACTTTTGCTGTCCACACAAATCTGTCTTGACCTAAAAAAAGGTCATTGTGTCAGACAGAGTTCAACATCATGGTGCTAAAATGATGGGATAATCTCTACATTTTACAAAATTACTAAGTGTTTCTAAATGTTGTTGGAAGCCTACAATTCCAATTATGGGAGCATGTTTTTCCCCTTTCTTGCTTCTGTTTACTCTCTGCTCCGAAGCTAAGATCGTAGAAATTAAAATGTTTCCCAGAGCAGCCAGTACTTGCAGTCACTTTAAAAGGAGCAGAAAAAACCCTAAAATTCTCCTGTGTCAGTGAGTGCTGTATTCTCATTCCCAAGTGTGATGAGAAAAATCCTGCTCTGTATGCATATATTTTTAATATTCCATCAACTTAACTTTTGTCCCTCATGCTCAACTTTATGTTCCAAGATGATACTACAAAGATACCAGTCTATCAAAATTTAGTTCAGATTACATTACAGTTTCTGACTGATGATAAATGGACAAACCCTCTTCCTTTGTGTGGCTCACGCACATAAACATAGACAAGTGGGTGAAATTAAACTTTTAAAACCTTTTCCCACCTAAACTAACATAAAATGTAGAAAACTTCTGCCCCTAAGGAATGTGGCACAGTTATAAGCAGATGGGAAGAAAAGAGTTGCATTGCAGCAGCAGAAATAGGCATCTCAGCTTTAACCTGCAACATTCCTTTTGCTTGTCACTTCAGAGGTCTCGGAGTAAAGCAACAGGCAATTATATCTTAATTTAGGAATCGTAAACGTGTAAGGATTATAAAGTTCTTCTTACCATATTATGAAAAGCATCCTTTCTCCTCTGGATCTGTACTGCATTCAATGCTCTTGGGGAGTGTCAGGCAATTTGTAATTCCCAAATGTGTTAAGCAAGAAGTAGGTGCTGCAGTGCTCAACTTCAGCAAGATGGCAATGCTTCTAGGCAGAAACGGCAGCAGAATTTTCAGCATTTACGCATATTGATAAATTAAAACTTAGGCACTACAGCATACCCAAGTGTGTTAAGCAGAGTCTTGAATTTCTATTAATTCTGTTAGCATGGACTATTGTTCTTAACAGCTCTATGTATCTTAAGATTTGCTTAAACCACTATCATTTACCTCTTTAAACTGACGTGTTAGGTAATATGTTCATGTTTCAGGAAGAGTTTGGTAACACAAAATTCCATTTGGTGCTTAAGGCAAAAATCTGACTACTACGGAAGGGTAGAAAATTCCCCCTATACCCTCCACCCCTTTAAACAAAAGTAATATATTGAAGTCCATTATCCACAAAGAAGCCACATACTGATCCTCCATACAGCTTTTTAGAGTACGTGTCTGACTTGATAAGAGGGCAGTGGTCAGAGAGCATCAAAGAGACACAATGGAGTGTGTGTAAAAAGCATTATAGACAAAGGGGACTCAATGACTGTGTCTGCACATTCTAAATAATACAAGGCTGCTTGTGCTTGACATTCATATCTGCATGTTGAGAAGCGCTATTAGGCCGTTTTTGCCAACACCTGAAGAACTTGTCCATTGCAATTGATGAAGTTCTTTTGTTTCCAGTTTAGACTGGTCAGGGTAGAAGCCTATTCCTTTCCCAGAAAGGGTATTCCAAATAAAAACAAAAAACCCATTAGGCTACTAAAGTAATTTTGTGACATGCATAAAGACTGATTATATTACAAGCTACATGATCTAAAGAGTTTTCTGCCTCGATTACATCTTAGAATCATAGAATCATTAAATCTGGAAAATACCTTTAAGATCATCAGGTCCAATTGTCAACCTAGTGCCACCATCATGTTCACCATCAAACCGTTCTCACTTTTATACAAGACCTTCAAGACTGAAACCCAAGGGAAAAAGCTCAGAGAAAACAAATTTCTTTCCTTTCTCCAAATGCATAATTCAAGACAAAAAAAATTTAAAAAATCAGAGGGCTTCTTCAATGATTGCACATCAAAGTGCAAAAGTGCAAAGTCAAACCCAATATATGGAAAAAAGTAGAATTTGTCTGAGACAACTCAAGATGCTATTACGAACAATTACCTTTATGTCATCTCACTGGAATTTGCTCATGTGAGCAAATTTTTTTTTATACTGAACTGTAAAATGGTATGTGCACTCACTGTTACTCGTCATTATGGAAAATTCTGTGTATTTTCACATAATAACTTTTGCAATCCAGCTGAAAACCTCTGAAATTCTCATTCTGTAACTGTCGGCCAGATGCCTCCTATATCAATAAATGTGAAATTAAGGAGTGTATTTCTTGGAGACAAGTTTTATAGATATTTGAGGACAGAGTGTGGAACCTACAATTTGCATGAGGTGCAAACCCAAGTATTTTATGTTAAATCTTGCTGTGAATGAAAAGAAATAGCCACAGGATGGCAGCAGAATACACAACAAAAGGAAGACACTTGTGCCCCTTTTCATGACCAAATAAGAGAATTTGAAGGAAAGGCAGGGTGCTCTCTTCAACTGGTTCTAAGGAGTATTCTTTGGTTGCCTAGTTTGAAGCAGGAGCTACATTGAGAGGAAAGCTGCAACCATGAAGTTAAGAAACTACATTGTTTGATGTAGCAGTACACCAAGGATGCAGTTGCAGTTCATCAAGGGCCAATAGATATGAAAACTGGAGTGTTTGCAAGCAAGGAATAACATCTCCTGAAAACCTTGGTATACATCTGATGGTAAAGGAGTACTCTAATTAACTAAATGTTGTGAAACATTGTGTTGTCCAGCTGCAAAAGACGTCAAGAGCTTCACCTCAATGTTCCCAAATCCTTACTGGTACATCAAACAACAAATTCACATTATATGCTTTTGCATAACTGAGGTTACATGGGTTATTAGTGCATACACAGACTGCTTAAAAAATGACACTGAAAAAGATGGATTTATCAATTAAGGGACAGAAGAGACCCTCAGATTTCTGATCTCTTCTGGATGGGTGTGTGGGAGGAAATCTTTGAAATTCTATCTTAAATGGATACACCTTATTCTATCATTATTCTTATATCTTTTCTTTTTCTTCTTTTTTCTTTCTATGTTCAGCCTATGGTCTCTTTACGCCTGAACTTTATTTTATGTCCAGGTCCTACTATCTTGTTTCCTGTGTACCCTCAGTCAATATGTTTAATTGCTTCAGTCTTTCACTTCTGCAGGCCTATCCTCCTAAGTGACAAGGAACTTCAATTGCATCATTCATATATTTTATCGCATAACAAGAAGTATCCATTTATCAACAGACCTTTGTGCATTACCAGACTGCTGGACTGTGATAGTTCAGTGACATGTGATGTATCTGAAGTGTTTTTGCTCTCTCTCCTTGTCAGTTTTCTCACCCTGTGCCCTCTGGAACCCGCTTACCACAAGCTTATCTGATCTTTCTGGTGAGCCAGAAGTTTTCCCCATTAACTTCAGCCATTGGTGGAGGCTCCCACACAAAGCGGCTCTCTTTTCCTCTCTCTTCGTATTGCCATGATCTGAGCAAATCTCCCATCTAATAATCTTATCTGGTATCACCTGCCACTGGAAATCACAGCACCACTTCAAGATATTCACCAGTCTTGTTTGCAGTTGCCTCAGATTCTGCAAAAGTGTTACATTGCCAATTATCATGAATTTGACAGACAATCTTGGGAAAGACAATTCCAAACATTCAGAAAGAGAATTTTTTACACACTGTGCAAGCAGCATGTCAAAGTCTTTCCCATGGGATGCTTTGAGGCTAAAATCTTACATGGGTTAAACATGCAACTGTCTGAATTAATGGAAAAAATCTATCAAGACTATAAAATGCAAAAACATCACCTGAAATGCAAGTCTCTGGAGAAAAGGAGATAGTATGGAGAATGATCACGGCAGGTGACCCTGGTCTTAAAATTTACGAAGTTCTTAATAGCCAGTGTCAGAGAAAGGTGGACCTTTGATCTAATGCTGTATGGGCATACTTTTTTATTTTCTTACAGTCATATGAAATATTTGGTTTTTTCTTCCTTGGAAATTCAACTTTTGGAAGTTCTATGTTTGTTTGCCCCAGTAAGTATATGGGCATTTCAGAAGTTTTATTGATGATCTTCAGCAGTTTCAACGAAGTGAAAGCACCATGAAGTCAAATGCTTATTTGGCCTGTTAAATTGCACTACAAGGCTCCCAAAAGCTTTTACAAAGTCTGCATGTTGTAGAGAAGATTTCTTGATGTAGCGCATCTAATTCAATGTCTAAGAATCCACCTAAGGTGAAAAAGCCCAGGTTGAGATCTATTTTGCTATATATATAAAATGTTATATATATGATAGAAATTTTGCTGCTAGTTAGAACAGTCAATTAATTTCTCCATGAAAGACAAGTTTGCAACATCAATATATGCAAGAAATACACACATAGATTTCCATTAGAAAAATAAGTTAGTTATTAATTTCAACTATAGGCTTATGAATACAGCGGATATTGTCTCAATACTTAAATATTTTCCTTTAATGAGGGACATTTTAGTTAAGAGGAGAATTTTGAGTATATCCAATACAGAAGAGTTCAGCTTGCTAATGCTTTTAGTTTTCAAATGGTCTGTTCATATGTCTAAGTAGATAATTAATAAAAGATGAATAGCACAATATCAAAAGACATCTGTTTTAGCTGCAGAAATATAATGAAAGCAATTTAGTAAGTTTCAGAACAAACCCCACAAATATTTTTTCGGTTCAAAAGACCCAACTGAATCTTCAATAAGAATCTTCTTAACTCACTGCAGTGGTTTGCACATATGGTACTTTCTACCCACAAACTTCTTAAAATGCTCCTTAGGGACATGGATTGTACTACAGGTGTATTTTTAAACGTCGTCATAAAAAAAAATAGGATAAACAACTCATCAGTCAGCCAGAACAGTGAACAAAAGGGTCTTTAGTTCATAAAATGATCTAATCTCTAAGTGCTCCATTTGTCAAGGATATGTAAGACTCTATCTTTGGTTGTGAAAACATGTGAGTCCTTTGCAAAGTCAAGAAAAAGTGAGTAGGAGCAGTGGTTGCCTACGATCATGCTGCTGCAAATTAGTAATGGGCAACTTTGACAAGGAGCCTGTTCCAGTTCCTGTGAAACTTAGTGAAGTAAAAATACTTTGTTTAGTCTTATAATGGTCTGCATTGAGCCTAGTGTTTAACCAGAGATCCATTGATTTGGGATTTATTATTAAACGAGTCTCCAATTTTTGTCTGGCTTTCCAGCTCTCGAAAATCCTGCAGCAACATGTCTGTACAAAATAATCTACCAGTTATTTTGTAACTTTTGTCTCCAAGTCAGTACAGTAAACGGAAAAGAAGAGGGAAAGGTTCAAACAAATCTAATTTAAGTAGTACTTGAGGACTATATTAATTAGCTTAAAATATTTGTGTAAAAGTATAAGATACGGTATGCTATAAAGAGTTCTCTTGGGGATTACTGTTCATACTGAACCATAACAAAAAACACCCCCAGAGAATTACACCATGAAATTAACAGGTAGCATATTCAAAACCAATAAAAATGAATACTTTCTCAAGATACCAGTAATTGGTCTGCATGACTTATTGCCCAAGGAAGCACTGAAGGAAAAAAAAATAATAGTGAGAGGTAAAAAGAAATTGCACATTTACACAGCGAGCAAAAATTCCAGAGTTATAAACGTTATTGCTAAAAATATATTCTAGAAGAAATATTAAAACATGCTTCAGGGCTCAAACCAATATCTCACTAATAATAAATAACATGATGAAATTTAATATATGGGGGCTGATTATTCTTCTGAAATATCTAGAATTTCCTTCTGTTAAAAAATGTTGCCTAAAAGGGTTATAAGTTTTACTTAGAATGATAGTTGTCAAACAACCAAATGTAGGAACTTTTTGGAAAACCAGCTCATGGTTTCATAGCGACAGTTTTCCATGGGGACATTTTCATATAGATTTTCCTAGCTGCAAAGAAAGGAAAGATGAGGGAAAAATAACAATCTGTGGGAAATCATCCAAGGTTAATCCAACTCCAGTTTTACTTATTTGTACAACCAGGGGTGGGGGTCTTAGGACTGGGTGGGTGCCCTTTACAGAAATAGTCAGAGCTGCTGATTCACATTGTTGTTATGAGTCACAATAACACTGGCAAGGATTTCTAATTAGTTAACTACATGATTTTATTCAAAAGCAATAAAAACATGATAAAATACATTAATGAAGATAGCAAAAGCATGCAAATAGCACTTTAATGCAAATGTGCTACCCTATGCAATCAAATAGCATAAGCTGATTTAAAAAATTTGGCTCAGTCTGTTAACAGTGAATGCAATCTACTTGTTGAATCCTGATTTGGAGCTATTTAAGTTGGCAGATTTCCTTCAGGATGTAAGAGGTCACTTTGTGCAAAAACTTTTTCAATAAAAATGGCTTATTTAGGACATTTTGGATATTTTAAGGTACCTTTTTTGGTTTTTTGTTGTTTGGGGCTTTTTTTCCATTTAAAAATATACCTAAACATTTTACCATTTTCCATTATTTTTTGAATAACTGAGAGAACTAGGTACAGCGAGGAGTTCAGTGTAAGTTTTAATAAGATGTAACACAATGAATGCATTTTCATTAGCTGAAAGTGAATTTATAAACTCCTTAAAGAACATAGGGTTACTAAAGAGAAAGAAAAAGTATCTGTAGTAGCAGCAAATCATTGCTGCATAATCAGAGAAAGTTGAAATCATACTCAACCCACCTACTCTCAATCTCTGGGACTGCTAAAATGGCACCAAAATCCCCAGCTCCCTAAGCTTATAATTTACTTTCTTGTAAGTTTTTAGCTCAGTAGTCTTTAAAACTGTGGCTAGAACCTGATATTTAAACAAGGTTTATTGTATGAATGCAAGTATATATTATAGAAAGAAAGCTGGAACAATCTTAGATTCAGATTCACATTTTACTGACTATTAAAGAGCAAATAACACTAATTTAATCTTATTTCATGTTAACTATTTGTTAGCTTCAAGGAAGTACTATTAAAATCGGATTTGGATTTTAGGAGTCAGTAGAATATCTAAACAATCACCAAAAAAAGTTCAATATTAATTGTGCAGCCAGTGTTTGAAAAGTGATTGGAGATAAGCTTAGAAAAGTGATTGAGGCACTTCTGAAGTAAATGAGAAAATAGCAAAGGTAATAAATTTAATTTATTTTCCAATCTAACTATGAAAGAAAGAATTGCCAAACAGATTTTCTTAATTAGACTCGTATTTTGGCCTCATATAGAGACCAAAATACTTGAAACTGAAGGTAAGCTGAAAAGACATCTGACTAGATGGCCTCTGTGACCCCAGGTCAAAATGTTAGCCTTTAATTTACCTATTTATTTGAAACAAAAAGTTAACCTTTACCCACTTGAGAAGAATCAGGGAAAAAAGTAACATAATGGAAATATTTAAAGCATTTCTTTCTTTCAAAATGCAAACTCTTCTATCATCATCTATGCAATTAAATTCTCAAAATTGCTTTCTTCACTCCATTTCTGTAGTTTTCAGTCTTTCGAGTTTTCCTGTGTTCCATATGGCTGCAGGGACATCAAAATATAATTGACAAAAGAGGTCTTTTCTGGTTCAAAACTTCATGTTAGTACTTTGGGTAATCCCAGTAGGTAGCTCTCATGGCTGTTCCACCCTTTAGACTTCATTAGAACATGTCATGAAACTGCATGCTATGCACACATCACAAGGATCCACTAGCAGATAGACAAAATCAACCATCTGGAGAAAGGAAGGGATGGTAAGGCAAGGGAAGGCAAAGGTAATCAACTGAGACTTGTTCATTTGAGACACAAGCACAAAAATTTTTAAATGGTTGCAGAATACGGGTAGTACATCAACTTGTTTGAGCCACTTAATAAGCTTGCAGTATTATAATGTGGTTACTTGAATTAGAAATGCGCAAACCCAGAACTCTGTCATGAGTACATCATTTGTATCATGACTTTATTATGAACATCAGTGTTATTACTTGATTTGCAGAAGCTCAGACAGAAGGTTTCCTGCACAAAACTGTGCCCTAACATTTTTATGTGAGAACACATGCAAGTAAAGTGCTCTTTCTTCAGCTTTTTTTTTCCTTGATATTATTTTCAGTCGTAAAAAGAGGAAATAGAAATCATATC
Organism: Falcunculus frontatus; assembly: GCA_013398115.1. NCBI lineage: Eukaryota > Metazoa > Chordata > Aves > Passeriformes > Falcunculus > Falcunculus frontatus. Next base: position 479,915 of record VZRV01004813.1, on the reverse strand, counting down.
CCGAGGTTAATCAACCAGGGAAGAAGAAACTATAAATAAAATAAAATGAATATTTGTAGAGATAGTGAACTATGTATGAAAATACAGTCATAACATTGTTTTTCTGCATTTTAGACAACAAAGAGAAGTCAGTGAATGTCATAACTGGTTCGTGGAGAGAATTTTCAAGACAATAACCTCAGCAAATTACTGACAATAACTGAAAGCTGATGACCTGAAAAACCTGGAGAAGGCAACCTTGATACTGTTTTTGCAGCATATTAAGTGTATAATACAACCATTTTCTGTAAGGGAGGTGACTGGTGTGAAGGAAAAACACTACTATGTAACAAGAAAGAGAAGTTTACAGTAGAGGTAACGTAAGACAAGTGTTTATTTAGCCAAAGCCCTGATCCAACTCCCAGTGAAATGGGGGTCAGACCAAATAAATAATTAAGCTGTTTTGCAATCTTGTGGCAGTTTCTGTCATAAAGAGATTGCCCTCTGTTCTGACCAGGGCTGCGTCGGTGGAGGTGGCGTGGAAAGCTGTTCATGGTGACATTATCCAGGCCTTGCCCACCGTGTTCCTATATCCAGATTGGTGAGATATAGGCTGAAGACATGGACTACAAAGTGGGTGGAAAGTTAGCTGGTCTCCGGGGTGGTGATCAGCAGCACAAAACCAGCTGACAGCTGGTTACTGAAAGTATCCTTCGGGGAGCAAACACCCACCAATATTTTTAATTAATGGCCTTGCAGATGAGACAAATCATCAGCAAATTTAAAGATTTCAGCCCAGCTGAAAGCTGTCAGGTCTCCAACCCGGCCTCTGGCCCTGCCTCCTGGATGGACCTTGGCCTCACACCCCAGGTAAAGGGTCTCATGGGGAAACCTCTTGGACAAGTGTTGAGATCTGCCCTTGTCTCCGGCCCTTTCTCTGGCACCATTCTCAGGGCTGGAGACCCTGGCTGGCACAGACTCTGTTTCACCTCCTTGCTTGTTGCCTCCTTGGGGCGGTCAAAGGACCGCTTTCCCCAAATTTTCTCCTTGTGTTTGGGGTCTTCAGGATAGTGCCCAAGGGTGAGGCCCCACCCGCCCAGCTTCTGGCTCACCTGCCCACAGAGAGCAGCTAGGCCTGCAACACTGTCACGGACAAAGGGAACCACTAGAAAGCAAATTCAAGAAGGTAGCAACAACTTACACAAAGACCCACCTTCCTTAAGACTAAGCCTGAAGAATGAATTAAATGGGGGGGGGTTTATTTCTTTTTTTTTTTCGACTCCAAGAATGATGGCTCCTCAATGATACGCTGGCTCTTTGCACAGCTCTGGAGGAGGAGCAGGGTAGATTTTGGATTTCCCACTCTTGTCCTTTATACTGCTGGATTCAGATAACCTGACCAAGACAATGTCACAAAATTGCAGCCACTGGTAGCAAGCAGGAAAATGGGAGACACCTTAGAATAACTTGGAAAATAAACTTGTAAAAAGCAATTGCTTTTTATCTCTCCTTATAAGTCATGAACTTTGCAGCATGTGTGACAATATCCTAAACTGTTACATTTATGTTGTTCCACTTTTAAGAGGACAAAAGATAGACTAACATTATCTCTGGATTTAATGACGTTTGAGAGAGAAAATTAAAATAGATGTTAGTTTAAAAAGTTATGACAGTTTTTCTTAATGTAGTCTATCAAAAGATATACCTCTGGAACAATAAAAATTATTTTAAAATCCTGGGTTGAAATTAGGGAAGAGTTTGGATTAAGGAAACAAAAGTCATGTCTTTTGCATAAATATTGATAAATACAGTCAATAAATACAATAAATATTCATTTAGTATATTTTCTTTTTAAAGATGAACAAGTTAAATAAATAAATCAGGATCAAAAACCTCCAAATAACAGGTAATATTTTGTTTTAAAAATAATGAAGTCTCTATTGTGTGATGTTTGGGGAAGGGGTCACTGAAGAAAACCCCAAACTAATGGATATTGACTTTTTTGTATCAAATGTAAATCAAAAGCAAAATTTTATAACTATATATGCAGTTCAGAAGAGGAGTTTCAGTGACTAAATACAGCCATCTGTAAAGGCTCTTAAGTTACTGTTTTGAGTGTTCGATTAACTCTCCAAAGTTCTCAATCAAGTTTATGACACTAATGCAAAATTAAGAAAACCCCTCTACGTCCTAAATAAAACTGCAGAAACTAGAGAAATTAAAAGGAACATAACAAGTAGTAAGAGGAGAAGAATAACTTGGCATTTTGATTTATTATGTCACTTGTGTTTCCAAATGACCAGAGAATTTTTAAAATTGGTATATTGGAATGATCATTTCACTGGTCAGAGCTCAATGAGTGTTTTATTTTCAGTTTGAAAGGTAAATATGTCAACAGAAGTGAAGGAAAGCAACATGAGTGCAGATTAATTTAGGAGTGATATGCTCAGATAGCCGTAGGAGCTAAATCTGTTATTTTTTCTGACAGAAAACAGAAAACAGTCCAACCTTCACTTCCAGGATGATATAAGAGCAAAAGAAAATGCATTTGATTTTTCAGCTTAGAAAACATTCTGATCTATAAGAAGTGACACAAATTTCCACAGCTGGAGATAAAAATCACTTGTACTGAACTTTGTAAAGTACCTTCTTGGGGTTGTTTCAAATCTTTTACTCTGCAGTAAACAAAAGCAGGAATTCATATTTTTGTAAGCTGCAGGACCAATAAAGCAATTAACCTAGGGATGCAGGTGCCTCCCCTGGTCCATGTTTTCCACTGGAGTAAGTGTATTAGCCTTGTTTTCTCCACAGTGTTCTTGCAATTTCTCTACCTGTTCAAGCTCTAGCCTTGTTTTTTCCCGAGCACATTCAATTTTCTCTGTGTCCTAACATTTTTCAGCTGCAGCGTTCTAGCCACGGCTCTCTCAAACAACCCACAACCTCCCAAATTTTCTGTCCATACGTGATCTGCCAGCAGGGCATCAGCAAAACTTCCTGTGGTGGGGGTTGACTGGTTGTCTTGTATGAGTTACTGTCTGGCTTTAGGACCTCTCTTTCTCTGCGGCAGGAAATCAGACAGAAAGGATAAAATTGAGTTACAGCCATCTACTTTCACAAGAGCCAAAGGAATTGAACAGCTTTGAGTTATCTAGGCATTGTCAAGTATAGCTGAAAACACCCAAAAATATATTTGGAAGTTACTAGGGAAAGAGGGGGGCTGAATGCCAGTGAAACAATGTTTTCACATATACCTGATTTCCTTTAGAAGTCAGGTTAAAAACATTGAGAAAATGAGTATCTGGCCATCTGAATTTAGTATGTCCAACCACTGACTGATTTCAGAGCTGTGGAAAGAGTATTGAAGCGTTACTGCTCCCAGAGGTACAGATTTACTGCATTTAGCAGGGCAATTAGAACAACTACCAGGAAGAGTAAAACCTGCATGCTCAGACATGAAACAGAGATTTACTGGAAATTGATTAATGTCATATCCTTGTAGTATTAAAGATAGCTTCTGGCTGCACTGCTTAAAATCTTGCCAAAAAAAAAAGGCTTGCTGTCTACAATTCCACTATGCTGTGTGCAGAATAAAACAAAGAAAAGCCACATCTGACCCATGGACTAATAGGAGAGAGGCCTGCAAAATCATTCATATGATCTGTTCATGGTTGTTAGAAAATGCATGTTGTTTTGTCTCTGTCTTGAGCTACAGCAGCGTTGTGATGCAGAGCTTCTTTTGCTCTTCTCAGTTGGAGGCGGGAGCACCATTTCCTCAGCGATCTCTGCCCATCATCTCAGTGAGCACCAACGTGGTGTCTGATGTAATTCACAGCGGAAAGAGACAAGTGTACAAGAGCTGCTAAGTGAATGAGGTAGGAAAAAAAAAAGGACAAAGACAAAAGAGAAAATGACAAGTTGAAAGAGAACTGAGTTTATTATTTCCTGTAACAACATTTAATCCAGTGCAAAGTGTTGATATATCTCAGACCTCTTTATTTCGTAATCCACTGTGAGCAAAGAAAGCCTGACATGGAAATGTGGCTATTCAAAGTTTATAAGATGGATTTTTCAGTGAAATAGCTAGTTCATGTCTAAATGACTACATCTTTTTGTTGAAAAATGTGTCCATGTTCCAACCGAACTCAGATAGAGACATTTCTTAAAAAGTATGTAAAGAAAGAGTGAGCAGCTCAGGAATGGAGGGTGGATTAGCCAGGCCATTGCTGCAGCTCCTCAATCCCAACTCACAAAGGTGGGCAAGTTTGTCAGGGCATACCAGAATACACCACACATTGCTATGTAAAATTAATGTACTGAGAAATCAGAACTAAAAGTTCAAATAAGCACTTTGTATGCTGAACTATCATATATGATAGCAGCTGATTTTATGTAATCTCTGTAAAATTATTGCCAGTCAGTTGCCAACAGCCACAAGTCTCAAGGAAGGGGACACATTTTAGGAAAAATTATAGCATGTTTTCTATAAACTAAACTACGTTAGGACATAGATAGCTATAATAAAGTATTAGTTTTCATTATGTCCCTTAAAAAAGATGCAAATACATCTCAAAATTTCTTTTTTCTGATGTGAGAACAATATATGCTTTCATATTAAGACTGAAAGTATAAAAAATCTATCAACCACCATACTGGCAACATGAACACTGTAAATATGGTATGGTCATGCAGTCTAAGAGGGTTATATATTTAGGGTCACTCTGAAAGCTCTGGTGATAAAAAATTAGGCTAATTCTTAAGGTAATAGTTTAACAATTAGATTAACAAAGATGAAAGGTCCTTATCTTATCTACAGCTTTTGACTTGGGAGGCAAACTGTGAAGGTTTTTGTCACATTTTATGAAGGACTATGTCATGGAAGAACCCTTCCAGGTCTGTAAGAAGCAGTGTGGTTTTACTCCATCAGTTAAACACTGTCCGTTAATGCTCCTAATTTTGGAATAAATATTTGTTCCTTTATCAAAGAGCAATATTTTAGGTCCCTTGAAAAATGATATTTTGATGCTGAGGATGATTTTCCAAAGTCCGGAGCATGTGTTTAAGTGTTGGACACTTAACATTTTCACATCTTAATACTTATCCAAATTTCAACAAAAGTGAGTTTTTTTGTATACCTTAATAAGCAACATACTTGCTCCCACAGAGAAACAGACCTAATTTTAGCTTAGCCTTTGGTTGCCCAAGTTCATATTCTTATTTAAATAAGGTTATTGCCACAGAAAATCTTGCTTCATGTATATGCCTCTGTTTCATGATAGGAAATACACTGTGTATTCAGTTAACAAAATGAAGTATTATGCAAATTAACATCAAGGAAGTCCTCAGTGAATTAGAGGGTGGACTGCATAATGAGGATCTGAGATCAAGGGCCTGAGCTGTAATGGTTCTCTTCTGAGGGCATATTTATGCTGCATCTGTGCAAAACAGTAGAGAGTGTTATGCTAGAATAAATGGCTGTGATGCAGGAGAGGATCCTCACTGAGGAATCAGAATACATTTTACTTATAATACTGAGGCCTAAGGTTGCATGAAATAATGTTCCACAGAGAGATGGAGAATGCATGAGAAAATAGGGGCTGCACATAGAAACTGGGCAGTTAGACTTCTCAGGATGGATGCCATTAGATAACAGTCAGATACAAAGGAAGTTTTTAAACATGATTTTCTGTACAAAGAACAGCCACAAAAGAGCTCTACAGACACCGTTCTTCATGCACAAATGCAAATACTTCCAAAGAGGAAAGTACGTAGCAAAGCACACTGGTGCTGATTTTATATCTTTCAGTCTGTCAGGATATAACCTGGGCAGATTAAGAGCTTGCTTATGTCTGAGATTCTTACATAAGCGTAATAATTTCCGCAGTCTAGACAGCTCTCCTCAGATAACAATGCAGTAAATTACCATTTTGGGGCAGGGACAGTGAAGACTTATTCACCTCTACAGGTCTTCCACGTGCTCTTTTAGTAGCGTTGTTTTCTTTAGTTTTTGTGACCTCAAATTTCATCATCAAGTTAGCTGCCCGGGTGTTCATGCCAATCCAGTTTTTGGCATCGAACTCCTTGTGTAAAATACTTTCCCTTTTCCTTCTGGAAAGCAATTCTGATTTTAATTTGGGCTTGTGGGCATAAAAAGTCAAACTTAAAATAGCACAGCTTGATGCTATCAAAATGAAAAATTTTCTTTGAGTTGAAAAGACATCTGTCAAGATATATTCCACTGGCAGTTTATATACATATTTTCAAAGGGTTTTTGTAATTTACAGAGATCATTTGCCAAAACTCTTGCAGCAATCCTTACTGAGGTCAGCAAAATCCATGCTTCCACCACTTTATCATACTCTGAAGCTTTAAAAAACTATTTCTGAAAAACTATGAAATAGTGAGAGTTAGCAGGTGAAAATTCACTCTAGGAAGGAAAACAAGTCCATCAAGAAAGGTCTGAGAAGAAGGGCAATAGCAGTACTTGGTCTTGGGCTGAGAGGGAAAAACAGGCACAAGAACTGCAACTGGAGAGTGCAGAAAAGACATCCAAAGTGACAGGGACCATGTCCCAGGAGGTGTAGGACATGAGGAAGAGGGAGGACAAAAGGAAGAAACCAGTCTCAGAGTGGCAGGCTGAGACCTACTTTGGCTATGACAGGGCACAAAGTGCTTGCCTTTCTGCTTATTGCGGGTCACATCACATCCCTGAGGTGTATATTTACCTTCATCTATGTCTATCGGCTTATGGACAACCTTATGCTCTCTACTTCATAACAAAAGTGTCACAGAACACTTATGAAATAGTGACTCTCATTGTTTACAGACCTTGAGCACACAGATCCTTGCATGCATAAACTTATTTGTTCCTATCCCCCTCCTCAATAAGAAACAGGCGCTGAATCATTCTCATCCAAATGTCACTGAACTTCTCCTGGTTTAGGCTGCTGGCTGTTCAGCTCTCAGAGCCAATGTCCAGGGACACACAACTCCAATAAATTTGATGGAAATAACATTGTCACTTGATTGACGCAGACAGTGACAGCAGGTATCAGACTTGACTTATTTGGTCCATATGACTGCTTAGTGTGAGCTCAAATCCTTGCAAGCTAAATACTAACAGATTAAAGAAAGAAATCCTGTGACTTTTGCTGCTTTTACTGTTCATTTTGGTTAAGTCTGCATTTTCTTTTTTAAAAAAATTTATTGCTGGGACTAAGTAGTATATACAATCTCCTGCTGACAGATTCTATCTGTCTAACTTCTTTGATATTGCGGAAAGAAACACAGAAGATGTGGGCATTTCAGTTGTAGCTGTAACACATTCCCAATTTTATTCTGGATGAAAGAGTGGAGACTGAAACTTTTCTGAGCAACAAACTGTCACTGGGACTTCTGGGTACTACACAACATTGTGAGTCCTAGGACTCTATATAAAGATTTCTCTAAGTTGCAAAAAATTCCTTTGATATTGTGTTAAAAAAAAAATCTGCCTGTTGGGAGCCAGAAGTGGCTGTCACATTCTTCCTACAAAGCTCTTCAGCAAAAAAAGACTGAAACATTTTCAGTCAACTAAAATCAGCCTGTTTGCATGTAATGGGTAGCTAGAGACTTTCTGTGCTCTATCAGCTATTCCCAGGTTTTATATTTTGGGTTTGTCAGTTTACAGATCCATGTTCCATAAGCCAGTGTAAGTGACTCCAAAATCCCAACACTAGCCAGGAAGGTCATCCATATCTTCCAGTAGACTGTTGAACACCTGGTTAGTATTTGTGAATAACATGCACAAAGTCTTTAGCATGAAGCTATCACTAGCTCTTGCTCATTATGACAGCCCATCAGGTCTCGGGGGAGGGTAATTGGAATAATTCCACAGATCAGAACCAGAACTGAACACATTTTGAATAAAATCTAGGCTGCAGCTGTTCAAGCAGCTGGACTCTTGATGCTTATGACTGTATTTGGACAGGCCTTTCAAGGAATTTTGTCAAAGCCGGTATCCAGGATGGACACTTGCATGACTCTAAGGACCTGAGCAATCACAGTGATTTCTAGCAGCCAGCAGTAAGATCTAGATGGAGAAGTGCTTTGGCATATTGGGCCAGACTTCATGTGTGTAGCACCAACAGCTCATTGTTTGACTTGTTGCATTGACCCATAATGTTTTGAAGATCTGCTCTTCAAATACTTTTTTCCTGAATAGTGAGATTATGGTGGTATGATTTTGGCGGAGAGTAGACAAAGAAGAGCTGGCTAATGAATTGTAAGAATCAGTGGTGCTTCGTGTCTGGTAAATCTACATATAGGACTTACTGTTCTATAACTGACCTTGAATCCTTTATTGTTGCTTGAAATAAAGAGGGTTTTTCTCATTTGGTTTAAGAGAAAATTATCTGTCTCTAACACTTAATATGTTTTTGTCTTTCTACGGCACGGGCATCTACATCTGAGCTTCTGTCCTGGGCTTCTTTGATAATCATTGGAGACATATATACTTTTCTAAGGATTCTTAAACAGATTTTTAGAACAATAAAAGTTCCATGAAAAGATATTTCTTCCCAGTGTCTACAAAGGGATAATAAAATGAATACATCAGACAAAGATGTCTGGAACATTTTGGGTATCTAATGTTAAGGAAAAAGTCCACTCAGTCTGCCTCTAATCTGCAAAACTACTCCTTCATGTATTATGACTTATCTTGAAATTTTTGGTCATTTAAACTTAGTGTTCTGCATTTCTTGTTACTGAATTGCATCCAATTTATTTAAATGATTCTCCTAATTTGTCAAAATCTTTTTAAGTCTATCCTCATATATGTTTACAGACCCTCACAGCTTGATGTCACTGGAAATTTAATAAGCACGCTACACTATTTAATCATTGACTACCTACTCAATGACTCAAGTCACTAATGAGAACATTGATAAGAACCGGGCACAAGACTGATCTCTGCAGAACACTGCTCAATACGTAATGCTGGACAACAAAGAACCATTAATAACTGCTTAACATGGTTTCCTAACCATGTATCTGCTTCATAGCAATTTCATGAAGATTTTCCCTGTTTTGTTTATCAAAATGTCTCATGAAACAAAAGACAGTGGTGAGGTTAAGATATACTATTCTGCATATTCAGAACTACCTATCAACAGAGAAGGAAGTTCAGAGGGTATGATATGTTCTTGACAAATTTATATTAGTTTTTACTCATTATCTCTCTATTTTTGAGGTATTTTCAGAAATATATCCTTTCATATTGCTATTATAGCATAAAATGAAGTTAAGATAATTTTTCCATAATTTCCAATCTCTCCTCTGCCTCTCAAAAAGAGAAACTTTATATTTGTTCTCTTTCCCTCGGGAACTTGCTCTAGATTAAGCAGCACTGTCTGTCTGAGTAGCATTTACATGCCTTTTTTTTTATGGAAAAAGACACTGAGGAGAAAAATAGAAAGGAAACTTTTAATCTCTAGATCTTGCCTTGATTTAGAGGTGTACAGCATCACTAATAATTGGAAGATAATTTTTATATCTCCAGAAAATTTTAAGAAGTTTAATTTAATTCAGTTGTCCCAACCCAGTACTTTTCTTCTACTTTCTGAGTTCTTGTCATTTTGTATTAAGATTTGTTAGGTTCATGATGACTCTTTCTCAACTAAAATATGTTTAGTTCAGTCCATTCTTTTCAAAAACAAGTTTTGTCATTAAGGATTTTTATAACACAATTATCTCTTTACTATTCATGGAATGGTGGTATCTTAAGAATTGCAATGAAAAAGATTTCTACTCTAATCTCTGAAAAATCCTCTATAGCACCGGATGTTGTTCACAATGATTCTGTATGTAATAAATGCTTCTGAAGTAATCTGAAATAGCTGTTAATAGAGTACTTTCAAAATGTTTTGAAGAGGCCTCAGATACCATGAGGCTTTGGGCGTGATCAAGCCCTGGAACAGGTTGCCCAGTGAGGCTGTGGATTCCCTGCCCTTGGATAAGCTCAGAATTGGCTTGAAGATGTTCAGACCAGACTCAGCTGAATGGAGCCCTGAGCAACTCGCTTTCACTGTTTTGAGATTATCAAAGTCAAAGCAGAAATAAAGAGCATATTTTTAACAGTGAGGTTTACCAGCTAAAATTAGACTTTTTTTCATCTCTTGATGCCTAAATACTATTTCAAATGTATGATTTTGTCAACAAATGAGTGATCTCAACAAAAAAAATGGAATAATACTCTAGGATTGTGTTGTGCTTAACATCAATATGAGCTCTTGATTTCTTTAACAGAAAATTATTTTTCATTATTCTCAATGTTCTGTTGAAGTAATCATAGCACTGTATTTGGAAGTACTTTTGATTTCATGTTTTGTCTAATCAGCTGCAAGTTTTTCCTCTTACATAAGTGTTTACTTTTCCAAGTAAAATGCTATCCAAAGAGATTAATATTGAACATTATAATTTCTAGAAGTACAGTTACTTCCATTTACAAGAAACATTGCAGAATTGTTGAATCATATTTCCTGAACATAATGAAAAAACAAGCTATCATTTAACTAATATTACATTTGAAGGAGAGAGGAAATAATACATGAATAACAGGAAATTCTGCACTGCTGTTTTTAAACCACTAAATAATTTCCCGCACCACTTGGAATCTACCTTTTAATAAATGAAGTCACTTTTTATTGTTCATCACTAAAAATTCTAGAGGGCTATCTCTTCTGGTTTATGGTTTGTTTTTTTTCTTTTCCTTTGGTATCACTGTTTGTACTCCTGGGAAAAATAATTTGACATTTTTTTCAAAAGCTGTATATGGAACAATTTGACAGATTTCTTTAGGAAGATCAGAGAACCTTCATTACATGAAGAAAACAGAGAAAAGACAGAAAGTGGAATTACTGAGTGAAAGGAAAGAAAATACAAGTGCTAATTACTCCGCGATTTCTTACACTACATGTCATTTTGTTGCTGAAAAGTAGAGCTATGTATTGATCCACCTAATTTGTTAAGTCAAGTGTTTTTTGAGATCTGATTACTGCAGTGAGTATGTAATTTCAATCACAGCTCCATCTACCTAATAAAGGGCAAGAGGATGATTAGTTATCTCCTGTCTAGAGGAGGAATCATGTTAAGTGACAAAATTTGTGATTTTTTACCTTTCATGTAGGAGACACATGTGAAGGTGGATTTCCCTGTCTGGGTCAGCTCACAGGCATCTCTTTAGCTAATTGCTGTTTCAGTCTTGTTGGCTGGCTAATTTCCTCCTTTTTTATATGCATGTACCCATTACATTTTGAAAGAAGCTATTGCCTTACCTTGTACAAGCAGTATCTTGATCACAGGATATTTTTTCGAAAAGTTTGGGGAAATCACTTGATATTTCCAGTTAATCACAGAGCTGTATAGGAAGCTGTATAGGGTTCTTGTGTAAATTTATTTACATTGTGGAGATCATCATGGTTTATGACATCCCATTCAGCCTAGGGGATATAGCGAAGGCACTAACCTTAAGACAGGATATCTGGAAACCGTAAAAAAATAAGTGGCGCAATAGGTGCTGTAAACATTCAGTAGCTGGAAAACCTGGCTGAAATGAACTGTTCAAAAAGGCCATTTTTGTTCTTGGGTTTTGAGAGGCAGGCAGATCCCATTCAGGACAGTTTCCAAGAGAACAGCCTAGAGGTACATACATAGCAGATGTGACTCAACGTGTCTGTTGCCAGGGAGGTGCCATTTAACTCTGATTATGAAATCAATTCCTTCTGTTAGCAGCCTTACCAGAAAGCTGGCTGCCTTCTCTTGCAGATAAATGCTCTCATCAGCTCAAGCGGTCACCACAAGCAGCATGAAAAGACCACGTACTCAGGGGTTTCACAGAAAACATAAGCAACATTGTACTGTCCAGGTTCAGTGTGAGCAGTGCCAAATAAACATGAGGAAAGAGACAGCCGGATTTAACAGGGTACCTGCCTGTCTTGACGAAGGTGGCTCCCAAAGGCAGGCAAGGATTTGTAACTTCTGTAACAAAGATTATGTAACTTTTACCAGCTTTTTCCAAAGCACTTCTTACCAAGATGAGTCTCTGTAATGGGGTAATTACTGCTTTTCATTTTTTCCTTTCTCCATCTCTAATTTTTTGTAACTTCTTTACCTTAGTGAACTTTAGAAAGGAAAAAGGACCTTTACCATCATTCCTGATTTTCTTCGAACCGCACCCTAAAGACACTCTGCATGTTTATGAAAGAAATTAATCAAAATAAAGAATTCACAATTTAAAAAAAACCAAAACCAAACAAAAAACCAAACACATAGAAAAAATACATAAGGTGAATGACTTAACCACATATAGTTAAGAGTAGAAATATGTAACTAAAATAGATCAGTGTTATTCATCACAGCATAATAAAATCAGTCACTCCCAAATGAAGCATTACTCATATGATACAGTATATGATAAATTTTAATATACCTAATTCTTTTACCTCATTATAACTAAATGTTCACTTTTAGCAACTAAAGAAATCAACAGATAACTTACTTTGTAACTGTAAGTGTGAGCAAAACACACACTCTAGACAAGTTCATTTGAAACCAGAGACTAGGTTATGCTACTGAACATTTTCTGGAGAAACATTTTAGAGCTTTCAATTTCAGAAATCAGGCGAACTTAGATTTTGAGAAATAAACTATTATTTGAGGTATTATTGGATTTCTTTAAAGGTTAGTACTAAAAACCTGCAGTCTTGTCCTTCAGCTGCATGAAAAATAGCAGAGAGATTAAGAAGATGGAACTCTACAAAGCAGGGAAGAGGAAAAGTGTCCCAAAAATGAGAGAGGGGGAATCATTTAAATTGTAAGATATTCATGGATATCATCCAATATCCCAGATGATGGACAGAATCTTAGAGTGGGCTCATTTTTCCTAATTTTAGCCACATAAAAATTAAGTTCTAAGGTAGACATTCAGACTACTTCTATTGTCAATGAAGAGACACATGCATATTGAAAAGAAGATGTATCCTACTTGACTTTGATTCTATTACGGTATGAATTTGGTCCTTAAGCAATCTAACTTTCTTTTTTGTTAAAGAGGGTTGGCTAGATGTATAGCTTAAGCTTTAACTAAATGAACAGCTCAAATTAGCTATCTAACTTTTAAATAAAGTCGGTAGAAAAATGCTCTACTTACAGGTGAAACAACAGAACAAGATAAAGTGAGAATGTTTTCCTGAACAAATAATAAAACAATCAAAATAAGCAAACAATCAAAAAACAAATACCGTGTTGTTACCATCACTTTGTCCTGATCCTTAACATCTGTGTTAACAAGCAAATATTCCCTTCAAAGTATAAAAATAAAAAAGGAATATGAATATCTTTGTCTGGTCTTTGTAAATTTAATACTATCTTTCAAAATTGGTCATTAATGGAAGTATTAACTGAATAATCAAGCTCACTGACATTTTTAGGTTTCTTTTTCATATGCCTCCCTTTGTAGTAAAAAGATTAAAAATATAATGAAATTAATACAACTAAATTAAATTTGCCAATTTTTCTCAAAGAATGAGTGCTGTAAAAATAGAACAGGCATTTAATACTTAGTTACCTCAGATAGACCATGTTTATGTACAGAGAAAATATTTCTATTATATTACAGTGGATTCACTGCTTGCTGAATATTCAGTCTCCATTTAAGATTGACCCAGAGCAGACATTTGATACAGCTGGCTGACTTCTGCAGTCAAATTAAGTGTTGCAGATTCATGACAGGGCCTCTTGGGATCTGTGCATGGAAATAAAAATCAGTTCAGCAAATCTGCACAAGGGTGCAACCCTGTTTTATTTTGTTTTGCAGTAGAAACCTGTCAACTGTTTGCAGTTATAGAGTCCTATGATACTGAGCAATGAATATTTTATGTAGATTTATAGTCTGGACTTGGAATCACATAGTCACAGGATATGCTGAGTTGGAATGGACCCTTCAGGATCATCAAGTTCAACTCCTCGATCTGCTCAGACCACCCCGTGGATCACATCTTGTGCCTGAGAATATTATCCAGACTTCTTGAACTCTGTCAGGCTTGGGGCTGTGACCACTTTCCTGGGGAGGTTTGTAGAGACATACTAGCAAAATATTAACTATGGAAAACAGGGCAGGAATGACTGTTGGGAAGTTTCCTCCTTTATTTTCTGTTTCCTCAGTTTCAGAGACTAGTGCTGAACACGAGTCTCAAATTCTTTAACATTTCATGTTTAGTGCCTGTCTTCATATTTGATTTAACACTTAAAAGCCTGAACGACTGCTTAAAAATTACAGAGACAATGATAAAACATAAACCAGAAATAGATCATGGTACCTGGGCATCACAACTAACCATAACCAGAGAGAATTACAGTGAACATTCAGGACACATCAGTTCTAAACACAGCTCTGTGAGAATTTCTGTGTCTTGGGATTTGAATCTCCTCAAAACGTCAATATTGAATCTGTAAAAAGGGGGAAGGTAAAAGCATCAAATCTAGTCAATTAACTTTTAAAACCTCCAACAAACCATAACAAGGCATACAGAAACATTTCTGAGAAACACCTAGCTGAAGAAGTAAAAATTAAGATTTAGACTTGCTCAGGAGCATGAGAAGCAGTGTGCTAATCAGTCGGTAATCAATATGCAAAACAAGAGATCAAGAGGGATCACAGCAGGAAAGCTTTACAGATCTTTGCAAAGATGTTCCTAACTGGGAGAAGAAATGATTTCCACATCATAGGTATTCCATGCAGAATTGTCCCTATTTTTGTGGGAATATAACAGCTTTCAATACAAAGTAATTTTAAAAATGTTTCTATGAACTGGAAAATTTTTTTTTTCAGAGTTTAAAACATCTCCATAAAGAGTATTTTGTAAGCATTTTTATAGAAACAACGGTTTGTTTTTTCAGTTGTTGTTTTCTCCAGATTTCAATAGAACAAAATATGAAGGATTTTTATCACTACCTATACACTTGCACAAATATAAGTAATTACAATTATGAAAAGGAAAATAGCCATAAGAACTAGTCATGGCTCATTTATTATAACCATTGCCCTGATAGGAGGAAGTGTATTTGTTTTAATGGTTAATGGAATAAGTATTCACTTGATGGAAAAATTAGAATACAGAGAAGTGACTCAAAGCCTAGTTAAAATTAGAAAACAAGTAATCTTAGAGCCCAGGGCTTCTAATCTCCTAGTCTAATTCCCAGTCACTCTTCTATTGAGAGTCACTGTTCTCATTTCAGAGAGATTTAGGGAAGTGTCTGTCTGTCCCCAGAATTGGGAAAAAAAGTATGAGTTTCGAGAATCTCATAAACACAATGGAAGTAACTTTGAAGAGGAAAAAGAATATTGTACGATTCTAGGGTTAAGTCCAGAAGCAAAACCAAACCAAAACAAACCCTAACCAAAAAGCAGTATTAATGGCCTACTCAGAGTAATGTCTGCTGTCCTTGAAAACAGTGTGCAGAGAACTTAGAGGAAATTCAGAGGAAGCCATTAGTTGATCATGTGTACACACTGAGTGAACACAAGTGTTTTCCTTTCAGGCGCAAGCCATAACTACTGTCTACTGCAATTCATTTTTCCGCAGGTTACTATCGTCTTGTACAAGAATTTACCAACCAGTCCCATGTCTATGGCTATAGAAAACATTTCCATCGTGTTTAGTTTCTAATCAACAAAGTTTTGTTACTCCAAACCACCATTAACCCCGAGGAATGCATTCTCTGTTGCTTAAGAGGACAACTCGTGAACTGAATTTTTCCAGTCCCCATGACTGCCCATTGCTTTGTTACCTGCTACTCTACCAAATTCCTTGCAAGCAATCTGTGAAGCCCAGACTGCAACTGGGTTTTTAGCTCTCTGGCAGATGTGATCACAGAATTACGTTGTTATTATTTTGGGACGTCGTGGTACTTTGAATAGGTGTACTGGGAAAAGAGTACATGAAAATACACACATGTATCAGATCTCATAATTATTCAGAAGTAGCCAAAATTCAGTTTCTGATTTAATCCACTGTTAAACATATTCATTACATTTTTTTACTCAGAAATTAAGCTTCCCAGAGGCCTGAAAAAAGTGATACCATAGAAAGAACAAAATAAATCAGAACATTTGTAACTTCTGATTCTTTCTTCATTAGAGAACTTGACTTTAATCTGTTTACATTTTAATCTGTATTTCTTCACCATTTGACCAGCTACAATAGTTGGAAAAAAATTAGTTTTTGAAGTAAATGGAAATCAAGCACTTTTTTGTGTCTAACTGCATCTCTGATAGACCACAGGCATATTGCCTTATTTGTTTAAACTTTTCTAGAAAACCTGTTCTAGTACCACATACAGTACTTTTCACTCTTTGTCCATGAAGGAACCTATTAAATATTCTTGAACAAGGACTTAGCAGAGGCTGCTGTTGGGATTTTCTACTTCTCTTTACAAATCTCTGCTTTTCTATGACACCAACGTCACTAGAGAGCTGATGTGTGTCCCAGGGGCTTGCATCCCATGCTGGGGAAGTAGAGAGGGATGCACTGAGGGTAGACCTGCTCCTCCCTGCTGAGCCACATCCTAATACAACTACTATTTTACTAGGATTCCCCTAATTCACACACTACATCTCCAGTCTGCTTCAGGACTTCCCAAAGCAGAAGGGATAGGCCCCACTTTTAAAAGGAGTAGAGGCAAAACGAGACTGCTTCCACCCCTCCATGTGGTGTCTAGAGAGGTTGTGGAGACTCTATCATTGAAGATATTTGAACCCTGACTGTACACAACCCTGGGCAATGTGGTGTAGGTGACCCTGCTTGAGTGAGGGCTTGTACTGGACAATCAACACTGGCCCCTTCTCAAGTTAGCCATTCAATCACAGAATTCTGTGATTCATTGTGAAAGACATTTAATAAGCAGAGCCCATTAGCAAGAAAATTATTATGGAAATTTACTTTCATGAGACAGCAGCAATATTTTGTCAAAATGTCAGAGGAAAGATGAAAGGTTAGTGTGTAGAAGTCACAAGGCTCAATCTATAGCTAAAATCCCTGGTTGCAGTAAGGCTGTAAGATCTTAGAGGACAAATCCATACATCTACAAAAAGCGTAAAACTACAAACCATATCCAGTGTTTAACACTTAGATGGAGCAGAATCCAGCCTACCAGGCTGTTCAGAGACAGGGAGAAAGGACAAAGAAGATTAATGACCTTATGTCCATTACAAAGTAGCATAAAAAGTCATTTACATATGATCAGCCCAAATATGAAAGGCTAGGATTTTACATGAACTCTTACTTAAAAATCTATTATATAATATATAATATATTAACCATTATGTCTGATATCTTGTGCTCAAAAATCAAGTTCAAACAGTGGGTTGCTTCTTCATGTCAGTATTTTATGAAGACTCTATCTTAATTAAAGATTATCTTATTATTATTTGCTTATTATTATTATTATTATTATTATTATTATTATTATTATTATTATTATTATTATATTTTATTAAGACTCCTTTCTTTTGCCTCTGGCATATGATGGTGACTTTTTTGGCATTTTCTTTCAGCAAAGGCAACATCACCACAAAGCAGGACCCAGAATTAAAAAAAAAAAAATCCACTAAGAGTCAATCTCTGCAGCAACACCTGGCACCGTTGTTACTCCTTCCTCATGTGCGGTAATTCTGCAAAGATCCTGTTTTGAGACATTTAAAGCATTTAAAATTTGAAGACCAGTGATTATCTGATAACAATCAAAACTCAGTAGAAATTCAGTTCCACACTCACCAAATACGCTATATTCTCTCTTTTAGAAACCCAGATAATCTTATCTGTTCCTTGTCTGAAAACTACCGTTTTCTGATGGCAGTAACTGGTGTACCTGTGCGGGCTGGGGAAACTTCTTCCTGTCAAGAAGTTAGGTAGCAGACAAAAGTAAAAACAAGCTACACATATTTGCAATTCACAACACAGGAATTTCAAAAATATGCTTCTATATTTACCAAAATAATATTTTACATATGATTTTTATTTTAGAGAAGAAATAAACTTGCTTTAATACTTTAATCTTTTCCTGACACTTTGAAATCTTCCATCCTCCTCTCTCCTACCTACTGTCACTATTAAAATGCTTGTTATCAATGGCCATACGCTAACATCTATGTAGTCCAGGAGTAGCATTTACGTTGATTGTGTTGTATGACAGATATACCTGTTACTTATTTTCTGCACTTGGATTGATAAACTGTCATTTAATCACAATTAAATCATTTGAAATTCAAATTAAAAACAGGCCGGAGCTGATTTTCTGTGCATGTTAGGTTTGATGTGACGCCTCTGAAGAACATATAGGTGTGAAGAGCAGTTAAACTGATTCTATTAGCTAAGGATGGGTAGTTATGATGTAACTATGTTAGAAAGATGATGACTGAAAAAAATAATACTAGAACAGCATTTAGTTATTATGCAGCTGTTCTTCCCAGAAGATCTCAAGCAGTTTGAAATGACTGATTTCTGAAACGACTGTCCCCCATGGCAGGGGTTTGGAACTAGATTATCTTTAAGAACCCTTCCAAACCAAACCATTCTATGATTCCAGGATTTCCTTTTTACAGAGACTAAAATGAAGCATGTAGAAAGGCAATGGTTTGTTTAAGGATACCGCAAGATGGGTGGCAGGGCATAAGAATCCAGATATTAAGATCACAGATTGCTGATGCCTCCAAAAATATAACCATACAAATCCAACAGAATAAAGTAACAGCTATTTCTTACTAGATTCACCTTCAGTTTGATAAAAAGTATGCTTTAGTCTTTCCATAATGAATTGGCTGATTAGCAAATTCTATGTATTCTTAGTATAATGTTCTACCTGTGTCTGTAATAGAACTTATTAACAGAAGGGAAGCTGATAGCAGACTGTTATACAGCATACAACAGCATAAGCAATGCACAGTAAATGCTATTATAATGGATTGATTTCATACAGAATGACAGAATGTACAAAAATTATGAAATGTAGAGAGCAAGATTTGATTGTCATATTACAGAGAGAATTGAGGATCACAGGCCAAGTAGAAAATAACACTCTTGTCTGGATAATAAGGTGGGATTTGAGGAGACACAGGGAGTAATTGACAAACCACTAGTTAAACACACTACAGGCTGACTGAGAAAAAGGAAAAAGCAGAAGTCAGTATTTCCTAAAATTTCAGCAATGTAGAGAACAGAAAGAAATGTTGAAGGGTGAAGTTCTTGGGGGAGGGTTCCTGGGACAGAAATGAACTTGAAGACAGCGAAAGGGGCTGTGCACAGTGAGAAAAAATAGGTGTCCAGCAACACAGTTGAGAACAAAACTGTGTAAATCTTATCTTGGAGGGGTTTAATACAATTCCCAGTGCCTTTCCAGCAACTACAATGGCATCTGGCTCAGACTCAAGGGCAGCATGCTGTCAATGGCACATTCTACGGGAACTTAGAGGCTGACAAGAAGCCTGGGTTTACTTGGTTCTGGTACCATAAAGAAAGAAAAGTGCAGACGATGGATACTAGGCAAAGCTGCTGGTGGAATATGCAGTGCAGTGAGGGGTGACAAAGTTTGTATAGACGGTTGCAGCTTCTCAGCTCTTTGGAAATGGAGCCTTAGAGCCAAGAGGAAACAGAGAGAATGGGACAAATACTAAGTGTGTTTTAATAACTTTAACATATGTGGAAGATTAAAAGAGAAGAAGAAACAAATGAGAGAAACCCCCATCATTTTGATATAACTAATTCTTTATATGAAATGGGAGATAAAATATCATGTATTCATAGACAGCCATGTCTGTTAGCTTATATTTTAAAAAAATACTAATGAATATGACTTTTACACATTTAAAATGTTTATTTGATGAAAATGAAGCATGTGATGCATTAAGGGATGATTATTTAAAAATAGCAGCACGTTATGATGCAGTAAAAAGGCGGAATCTTAATAGCTGCTTTCATTTATATTTTATGTGCAAAAAACCCATCATAAAAACATTACAAGAACCTGACTGTAACTAAATCAAAGTTATTCAAAGTAATGATGCTTTCTCATCTTTTAAAAATTTACTCCCTTATGCTAAGAAAATAATATCTACAGGTGAGTTCACCAGACTGCAGATCTAAACATGGCTGCTGTATCGCTTTATCACAGATTCACTCTTTGGCATATGGATAGGTTTTATGGCAACTTCACCTCAGCTTCTGTTTACTACTAGCAGAACCATGTGAGATGATGTCCTGTGAAAACACAAACTCCTGACCTGGTATTTCTCTAAATGCAGAGCTTCTCCTTCCACTGTGACGCACAGCTGGACACAGTCCCAAGGTTTACAGTCCAACCTTTCACAGTGCCTGACATGGAGCTACACAGAGAAGTTAAGTGAGTCAAAGCGTGGCCATGCCTGCACCTTGCCTTAGCAAGGGACTTCTTAAAAAAAAAAACATGAGGGAGGTTAGGCTGTAAACTATCAGATCTGGCAGCATTACTGAAACTCTTTCCACTCTTAGTGCCCTATCTCAGAGAGGACTGCTTGACACCATGAAAAAGTTCCTACCCCCACCCCAAATTAAATAGTAATTATAACAGAAGGTCAGTAAATGAGCCCTCTCACCTCGTTTTACCAATCTCTAATGCCATTAATTCTTCTATACATATTTTTTAATATAATACTTATGTTGGTAATTAAGTCTCCATGAAACAGGCATATAAGGAAAGGTCACTATACTGTGCCTGCTCAGTATGCTTTTAGACTGCCATGCCCTGGTGATGCAGGGATTATGTTGTTTGTATGGCACGCAATAAGTTACTGTGGACGCTTACAGGTTGTAGAGCAGAATAACTAACCACATTACTTTCATTATTAGGTGATGATATTTTTCTAAATTAACTAATACTCACAAAAATATTTTCACTCTATTTTGTGTGAAGCATGATTAAATGAAGAGATATAGCATGCAATCATGATCAGACACATACCTTGCAAATTGAAAAGTGACAAGTGTCCCTCCCCCCATACCATACATAATACAAGAGCAGTCACAAGCTTTTCTATTTGTTGGTGCTTATGAAAAAGAAGCAGAGCTGAACCTGTTTTCTGTGTGTTCACTGGGCTACATAATCTATGGATAATAATTTTAACTGTCATAATGGTATGCATGTCAAATTCAGTGACATGCACCCAGGGATGTAATCTGCAAGAAGCATCAAAGACACTACTAGATCATTGCTCAAAAATAGTTGGTCGTGGACTTTTGATGGCTAAAAATCTGACGTCACTGAGTGAAATAGAAACAAGGTAAGAAAGCAGCTACTTTTAGAACTAACATTTATGCTTGACTAGAGGCAGTGGGGACATAATCTAACTGGTTATCTGATGAGAGACCCTACAGGAGTTTTTTACGAAAACAGGAAAACAGCTTTAAACTGACATTTACTCAGGAAGCCACCAACCAGAAGTGCTTGGGGGACCCCCTACACTGAAGCAAAATGCCAGAGCTGTATAATGATATGACTTTGATGGATCCCACTGACGTCCCAAAGGCTGTTCTGTTTCTATTTTTTATTTCTTTCATCTGATATTCATCCATAATTTGACAAACTATTTTTAAGTGTCTATTTTCCTTGTGATTTATATATTCCAGGCTCACCAAATTAATTCAATACTTCATCCAATCACTAACTACACTTTAGCTGTTAAAGTGACGCTATATTCCCAACCCTGTCACGTTTAGTCATGACAAAATCTGATCACTTTAAAAGCAGTGACATACATACCCCTTCAGCCAAGATCCCCCCAATTTGTCCTACAGTCACATTCTACTATTCTTATCTTCTACTCTCTACATTAAGCTCCGGTGACCAAAAGAGCAAGAAACAATGGGGAAAAAATAGTAACTTTGAAAGCTTTGTGTAGACATGTTCGAAGTGGTTTCCTCGGGTTTGGGCATGGAACAGCAGGGAGTTGGCTGGTTTGAATGCTGTATATCCCCTCAGCCAGGGAAGCTCAATCCATTACTGAGAGTCTGACCCAGATTCTGTTCAGATGAAGCTATGGCACATTACTGAGACTCACCCCTGCCAAAGTTCTTGTGCCTGCCACCAGGGAAGCTCAAGGAGAAGAATTTGCTGCAGGACCTGATAAAATGCAAGCTCCCCCGCTGCCTTGCATTTCTGTAGGTGCGACACTGGTAGTTCTTTATTTAATTGGACAGGTATTTTTATTAAATTTCTTTTTTATTTTTTGTCCAACAGTAGTATAGGCAAGTCAACAAGAGTATAGGCAAGTTTAGTTAACTTTTATGTATGCTGCAGAGAGTCATGTTAAACCTTGTAAATTATTGGTGACCTACTTATCATTTAGAAAGGTCTTGTGCTTCAGTCTGCTGCTCCCTCATTCCACTACAAACTTAGAACATCTTCACGACTAACATTTTCAACAAAAAAACATCCAGTCCTAGTTAAATCACAGGCAAGGCATCAACTTGAAATCTCAGACAGCATCATTATTGCCTGAGGAAAAAGATGGCCTCTCAGACAACCCAGGCCCAACTCACTAGAAGTTATTGTTGTGAAAATTTTGAAGGTCTCAGAATTTAATTTCAGAGAATGTTCCTCAAAAACAAAGGCAGGGAAAGAGCATGTTCCTCAAATGTACGTGATCTCTGATTCAATGCTCACCATCAACATCATAAAGGTCTTTCTTTAGTGGGATAGGGTAGGAGAGGAGAAAAGCTTTTGTGCAGTGTGTGTTCTGCTTCACTGAATTATGTGACCAGATGAAGAAAATAAAATATCTGAAGATACCATTTATTAGGAAAGATTTTCAAATATTTAGACTATTGTTTCAAAGAAGAAATGAAAAAATGTTCTGGGTTTTTTGTTTTGTATTGGGTTTTTTGGGGGGTTTTGTTTTGGCTTTGTTTTTTGTTTGTTTGGTTTTTTTTAATTTGCTCTGAATGGCATAAATAATATTTTAAATTGTAGCGGGAGAGATTTAGCTTTTTAATAGAATAGATAGCTTATGGCATTTCCGTCATTTAAAGGCTTAGAACAAATGTCCATCGGGAGCAGTTTAGGTGCAGGTGTGTCTGCTTAGGGAACATGGAAATAAACCAGGTAAATTTCCATTTCTGTTAATTATCAATTCCATATTGAATAAAGTCATTGTCAAAAATCCTCTGAATGCTCAGAAACAAAATTAGTTTATGGGAATCCTAAGTTAACACAGAGGTATAATCAATAAGAATACACAGCTTTTTCTCCATTAAAGAACAGTTTGAATTAATGAGTAGGTTTGATTTGTCCGCACGTGCAGTTGAGGCAGGATCCAGCTGTTCAGACATGGTAATTTAGTGCCTTTTCAGCTACTCCACAATGCTTCACTTGCTGCCTAACTGCTGCTACAGAATGACACATATTTCCAGTGGATCTGTCAGCTCCATGCACGTCTGGCATATTGATGATGTCTTAGAGAGAGCACCCTGCAGGGAATAGGCTGAGAGCCAGCACAGTCTCATGTAGTTACCCCCAGAGAAGCAGGTAGTACCATTGGGCGTGGCCTTGTACGTTGTCATATCCCTCCAACTGCTGCAATAGAAGGACAGGGATCTCCTCAAGGCCCTGGGTGAGATATGCTAGAATGTCGTCAGTGGAACCAACACTTGTGTCCAGGCAAATGAATTGAGCTCCTAGTGTTTAGTGCAACAGCGATAAAGTGCTGCCTGATTCCTCTTGCCATGTGTATAACATGTGTTGAAATCATGCTATTGCCACCTCCTCTGAAACTATGCAACATGTTATAATTCAAAGAGACACCGGGTCTGTTTTATAACAATTTGGATATGATTTTCCCAACTTCTATGGCACTGCCGTCATAAGTTTTAGTGCCTTTAATATCCTTTCTGGTAGACTTTTGTAAGCACAATAGACCATTAGGAAATACTTGGTTGTTAAACAAGTTTTAAAATTACAAAATCAACAGTAAATTTTTAAAGCTTAATAGGAATATGCTGAAGAAAACATATAATATGTGAAGAAAATAAGAAAAAAATTTGTAGAAAATTTTTGTAGGAAAAGATTTACCTTATGAGATGCTATACTGATCAGTATTCAGAACCCTATTCTGTCTGCTAGCTGGGCAAGAGATGAGGAAAGATGAAAGGAGCATACTCCAAGACAAATAACGAAAAAATTTCTTTACTTTTTGTTATAATAACATTTGAACTTACAGGTCACTCCCTACTAAGGTTAGCACAGATTTAAGCCACCAACATTAAATATTAATGTTTTATCTTTCCCTTGCATTTTAAATCAAAATTTTAAAATCTATTTGTTCCCAGAATCTAGCCACGGAGTCTAGAAACCATTTTTTTTAATAAAGTCATTTTTATTAACAGGAAAATCTTGATCATAATAGCTGTCGGATTTCTGTAACTTCCAGAATAAGAGCAGAAGTAGTTCTCACTTAGCTCCTTAGCTGTTGAAACTGTTAATGATGATACTGCTGATTACTAATAGGATAAAAAAACTATGTCAGTGTGTTGGGCTTTTTTCATAATCACCTGATCCTGGATTAAAAAACCCATCATGAAACATGAGAAGTTAAATATTCCACAAACAAACAAACCTGAAGGCTTGCATCCCTACATAATCATTTTTTTTAATCAGTCAGAAGAAACAATTTCTAAATCTGAAGTGATAGTTTGAAAATATTAAGTAAAAAAAGAAATTGCAGCTCATAGAATTAATTTTTCATATCACCCTTTTCAAATGTTTTCCAGTATTTTCTGAAAGTTTTGAAAGACTCTTGAAGACTTCAGGAATTAATAAAATTTAACGATGAGCTGATCCAGAGATTTCACAATCAAAATTATTCCTGTACTATAACAAAGATGTATTATATCTCTTGAAGTTGAAAATACAATGATATCTCCTAGAGCAAGCATGTGCTGGCTAGCCACAGAATCATGTAGGTTAGAAGTGAACTCAATTTCTCCAATTTCTTACTCAAAGAAGGTCAGTCAAAGCAGGTTTAATCCAACATGTCTGTGTAAAAGTCAGCTATTTGAAAATGCTCAAGCCTTGCAGCCATTCTACAAAAACATACCTCTTTAAAATAAGTTGTTTATGAATAGCAAAGCAAGAACATATTTTAACTAGAAAGTAAAAAATGGTTTATCTTCTTCAAGAGATTAATTTCATGCTGCAATGATCCAATGTACTCTGCAGAAGAAACATGAAGGCAACAAGCACAGGAAGTAATAATTGAAGATTAAGGCTTCTGTTACCTTGGATAGGTTAGAATGCATTTGTGCGGGTTCCAGTAATATAATTATAATTACCCTGCACAAAAGTGTGAGAGCTGAAGTACCATTATATAGTAGTCATTTCTTGAGATGATGGACAATAGGCAGGTTTTTTAGCATCCTGTTTGAAGATTAAAGCTTGGATAAGAAGAAATAACTTGTTTTCTCCTTATCATACATTGGTAAAACACAATAAAGCTTTAGTAATCAAACAAATGTTCAAATCATGGTGATGAGCATGGTAAAAAGAGATTAATAAACCAGGCAATTCAGTAAATTTCAACTTCCAAACCTCAGCAGAGCTGTAGACAAGAAGGGACAAAGAGGAACTTTCTGGGAGAAGTTCAAATTATCACAACACACCTGCTAGCCTGAGAATAATTTCAAGGTGCTGTTAAGGAAGCCATACATCCATCACAGAACTGAATTTACACCTCAAAAAGCATTACAGGCTTAAATAACATTTTGGAGTCACAGAATAGTAGAATCATGGAATCATAGAATGGTTGGGTTGGAAGGGATCTTAAAGACCATCTAGTTCCAACAGCCCTGCCATGGGCAGGGACACCTTCCACTAGACCAGGTTGCTCAGAGCCCCATCCAGCCTGGCCTTGACATGTCCAGAGTTGGGGCATCCACAGCTTCTCTGGGTAACTTGTTCCAGTGCGTTTCAGTGCCTTACCACTTTCACAGTAAAGAATTCCTTCCTAATATCTAATCTAAACCTACCACCTTTCAGTTTTAAGCCATTCCCCCTTGTCCTATCACCACAGCTCCTGATGAAGCGTCCCTCTCCAGCTTCTCTGTAGGCCCCCTTCAGACACTGGAAGGCTGTTTTGGGGTCTTCAGGCAACATTCTCTTCTCCTAGAGAGTCAATGATGACTCCTACAACAGAAGGAAAGATGCTCCTGTGGGTTTGTCCAGATTTTTTTATGAGATCTGTTTTCTTGGATATGATTGCAGACAATCCTCAGATTTGGGGTGTTCATAATTCAATGTAGTAGTCTGTTACCCAGCAAGTATTAGCATAACATTTTTAAATAAATCACAGAACAAAAAAAAATCTGAATTGAGAACTGCACTGTGCAGGTCCCTTCCAACGCAGCATACTATATGATTCTATGTTTCTAAGATTAATTGTTTTTCCTTTGAGTATATTGAATGTTCCATAGATTTTGTTCTGAGAAAGATAACAAAAAGATAAAAATTTGCTCTACTAATTGAGAGATACATGCCCAGCTCACTGAAGATCTTCTTCTCTTTCTCTGAACACTGTAATAGGCTTTTGTTTTTTGCAGAGTAGTACTACCCAGACTCTGCAGTCAGGGTGAGGGTTTCTTTCTGAGCCATGAAGTTGTGTTTTATAAACACCCTGGAATTTAGCACAAGCTAAAGACTTATTAGGCAACAGGACAAGTGCAAGATCCTTCACCTGGGAAGGAAGAGCTCCTTGCAGTGCTGCCAGCTGGGCTTGGCTGAGGAGAGCAGCCCTGCTGGCAAGATGTAAGGTGTGTTGGCAGACACCGAGAGAGCATGAGCCAGCAGTGTGCCTTGGCAGCAAAGAGGAGCAACAATATCCTAGGCTGTGTGACTAGCAGAGACGGAGCAAAGTCATCATCTCCCTTTATACAGCATTCCTTAGACTGCTCCTACAGTACTGCATTCAATTTTGTGCTTCCCAATACAGGAAAGACTTAAATAAACTAGGGTGGATTTAGTAAAGGGTCACCAAGATGGTTAGGAACTGGATCACTCAAGCTGTGAGGACAAACTGAGTAAGCAAGGCTCGCTTAGCCTGTAGCAGAGGTGGTTTTTGGGGTACCTTTCTGTAGCTCCCCTGCACCTGTGGGAAAATAAGTGAGAAGATGGAGTCAGGCTCTTCGCATCAGGAGGGTGAGATATAACGCAAGAGATAAGACTGGTTGAGCACGCAGCTGACCCTGCCTTGAGCAGGAGGTTGGACGAAACATCCACGTCTCAGCCTCCCTTCCTGATGGATTTATCTTGTGATTTTATACGTTCTCAGAAAAGAAGCTGAAGAGTAGAAAAGATAACAGCTAACACGAGTGGCCAATGTTTTGCTCTTACCAAAGAAGCAAAATCATCCTGGCACCAACAAACTGGAGCAGACTTGCAAGACCCTTGCAAAAAGGTAGGGAATAGTCTGTCCTTTCAGACTACTGCCTCTGCTTCAATCATGAGAAGGAATAACCTTAAATTGTAGCAATAGATTCCATTGCCATATGTTCTTCCTTTCAAATGATATTTCTTAGCCATTCACTCTTCTGGAGTATATATGAAGCCTCATTTTTAGATTTCTGTCTCTATTTGTATTATCTTTCTAGTATTTTCTGTCCTGCTTGCTCCTCCATACACTTGAGATAAATAATGATAGCAATAATAATAAAGCGTCTGCTTTTTATTTCACTCTAAAACATTGGAGATATGATAAAGGGTAGGTAAAGAAAAAAAGGGAGTCTGAAAGACAGAATTCAAGCTTTGGTTTTAATTGGCAAGAAAAACTGTGGTGCTATTATACCTTGGTGCTGAGAGAATATGCTTTAAATAATTTCAAAATTGCCCACAAAATTAGTTACATCAAGATAGATATTTTGGTTATATTTAACATAATAACAAAAAAATGAGGAGGAAGAAAATTAGCTGTGGATCATCAGAACTGTTCTTTCTTGCAAAATTAAGCATAAGCATTGCAGCTCCTAGGTTCAGGATCACAGTCACTGAATGAAGTCATGCACTTCAAGAGGTTTAATCTCAGAAATGTGGATTTTATCACTTACGTCTGATATGAAGTCAATCTATACTAGATTCTACCAGACCAGAGACATTTAATAGGTGCTATTACTATTCTACTCAACTTTTAGGATCATGAAAATCATCAGGCCAGATTTGTATTTCTAGAAAACAGAAGAATTAGCCATAATGCTGGTAGAGGAAAAACCTACTCTGGCTAAATGAGCACTCTATGGAAATGAGGGAAATTTGTACTTATGAACTAATCTTATCCTTCACGTAAAAGCTTGGTGAACACCACTTTCAGACATACTTGCTCTTGACGAAGTTCTTAAAGGGTTTATCAAGTGCTTTGCAACCTTTAGTTAAAATTAGAAAGTGCACAAATCTCAAAATTATAATTGGCCAATGTCTTTTTTCAGTCATCTGAAAGAAAAAAAGCCAAAGAGTTAAGTGTTCTTCCAGTAAAATAATTTTCTTGAAGACATGCCAGGAATTATCTCTATAGAGTTCTCTACCAATCAAACAGCAATATTTCTTATAACCTCAATCAACATCAATGGGGAGCAGCATAGATAATCCTCTGAATTTCTGATTTTCTAAGGTTAGCTCCAGAAAGGTTCAGCTCTGAATCCAGCAAAAATAGGCACAGAAGCTTAGGCATCTAACACAGTGTGCAGAACTAATGCAATCGGAAGTGTGTACAGACTCACAGAAAGAAAAAAAAAAAAGAAAAAGAAAAAAATCCCAAACCTACAAAAAAACCCCAGCCCAACACCCCTCCCACACCCCAAACAAACAAAACACCAAACCAAAACCAAATGAACAAAAGCCCCAAACCAGACCAAAGCAAACCAAACAAAAACCCCTATGGAAATACTTATGCAGCTGCATATGCATATATGAAACCACTCTCTGGAGGTTTTTCTTTCTCCGTCCAGATCAGTCAATTCCTACCACACTGCCTGCACCAGGAAAGGGGATGTGGCTGTTCAGGATTGAAGAAACCTGCTCCCGGTCCCTTTCCACTGCCTTTGAATTTCCTGAGCTTTACCGGTCAATACCACAGTCCACTACAACCATTCTCCTGAGAGCCAGACTGCCTGCTCTCCTAAAGAAAATGTGAGGGCACATCTGCTGGGCAGAAGAAAGGTGTCTCTGAGGTCCCAGGTAGATGTACTACAGGTAAGTTAGAACTAGAAAAAGAAACCTTTGTTCTGCCAGAGAAACCCTGGAGAAAAGGAACTTTCTCCTGCAGAGAGGCAGACGCCAAGTTGCGGGGGAATCTTTCCCGCTGCAGGGAGAGCCTCTTCATTGTTCCTCTGTAGTTTCTACTAGATATTTTAGTAATAGGTAATCATCAGCTGACAAATGCTCACACAGGTAGCTTACACAGTTACTTTCTGTACATTTCTGGCTTTTAGAACTTGCCTTGTAATCAATTCTGCATGTAAAATGCCATTGTTTGTACATTTGCTGCTGGCAACATAAAGAAGGCAAAGATCCTTGCCAGTTTTGTGCATACTACTGTAGATCTGTCTGAAACTATAATAAAGGTTGGTTTTTGCTCCTTAACACCAGTCTTTTGTTGAGTTTCTGTCTAATATTCTGCCAGACAAATCAAAGTGTGTACAATTTAAAAGGGCTAAAGAAGAATGTCACCACGATGAAAACAAAGCACACCCCATGATTGTGCTTTATGATACAAGGCCTAAATTCCCATTCACTTCTTCATAAGGATGAGAGAAAAACAAGATTTCTGATTTTTTTTCCTAATTGCTCTAAGTTGCGGTATATAAAAATTGCACAACTGCATCTGAATGTTTTCTTTAATTCTAATTTGTAATGATTCCCTTTATGCTTCCTACATTGTCATCTGTCTCAACAACATTAAATTCCAATTTGTTGACATCTGGTCCAGTCCAAATCAAATCAAAGACATTTGACATTGCAGAGCTGTATTCAGCAAGCTTTCAGACAAACAGCAGAGGTTGCATAGAATTTTTTAAACGCCACAACAGATCTCCTTCATCCTCAGTATACACCAAAAAGCAGTGAGAGAACCAAGTAACAGAAAAGAAAGAATGAAGAATTAAAAAAGGTTGTCTTGTTCTTTCTACTTTTAGGTAATTGTAAACCAGAATAATTCCACTGAAGCCTGCAGAATTCTACTGTGAAAAAAAATAGAGAAATTACATTTTCTCACCTTGAAAAAAAAGCCGTTTGATTTTAAACAATTGGATGAATAATTCTGTATTATTCACAAATGCAGCATTCTAGTTCTCTTGTAATAAAGATATAAACAAGGTTTCTCTAAACTTCATCTCCCTCCACACAAACTATCTACTTGAAATTTTGGCTTATGTAATGAATAAAACTTTTCTTAGGGAAACTGAGGTCAGTAAAGCAAGTCAAAGAAATGTAGTAAGAAAGATAATTGTACCTGCAAGATCTAGGAAGTGAAGGATTTGGGTGGCATTAATGATTTCATTCCTTCCAGTGCAGAGTTTACCAGGTAAAATGTCTGTTGTGATTTCAGTAAGGTAACTGTCTCCTCTTGACTCCACAGCCCCTCTTAGGCTAATCATGTCCACATGAACCAGAGCACCATCTGGAAAAATGATGATCCTTTCTGGTCCCTTGCTGCATCCCCTGGGTTAGGGAATCCCCTTGCAAGGGAATCAAGCACCATAAGCTTTCCCAAGACAATTACAGAGGTTTAATAGGCAGCATACAAGGGTTGAAGTGAGAGATATTTTCTCAGAATATCACTATACAGTTCACATATAGTTTGAACTCTTTTGTCATCATGCCCTAACTAGTGACTGCCGCACTTCCCACTGAATGATCTTTTTTAGTATAAGAGGTTACATTAGTCCACAATACAAAAAGTTTGCTTTGGAATTGTTTGGGATTTTATTCACTGAAGATTCCTATGTTAAATAATTAGCTTACTAAATGCAAAGACTTCCCTGAGATGAAATCATGATAATGAAAACTTTATCCTAGTGCTAAATAGTGTCAACAGAAAACTTGTGTTCTCACAAAGGCCAAAGCCATTTATCAACATGTTTTAACAAAATATGAGCACAGTACACTCAATCAGTACGCTCAATCAGACATGGCTTGTTGATTGACCCCAACCATCTCTCCTTTAAACAGTGCATCAGTTCTACCATCAGAAACAACTCACAGAAGGCTGTTAATGTTCTCCCCCAGCTCCTGCAGCAGCAGCAGCAAAGCACGGCGTCAGACTGGGGAGTGAGGATGAAGACAGAAACAAGCTGATAGGCACCTACAACAGCCACTTAGCAGAGTTAGGTATAATGTTGTGTTGATTTATAATTATTTCTACAAAAATTAAATATGAAGGATATAAAATGTCCAAATCAAATGACCAAATCAAAAAGGTTTGGGGAGAAGAGTGGGAAAAAGCACTGCTCTAGAGACTCTGCAATACAGAGGTGCCATGCGCTGTGAAACAGCCCTGTGTACCGCAGGCCTGTTAAAGTGCCAGTGCTCTTCACTGGTTTCTGAACCTGAAATAAGTAAAAAAAACAAAACACAGACATACCTAGCAAGAAGTGCTTCACAAGAGGCTCCTAATGGCAGCAAGTCATGTGAGATGGTTTCATGAGCTCTGAACATCCACAGGCACCTGCTGGCTGAAGGCCTGTGTTAGGAGCACAGCCTCTCCTCAGTCTATTTTTCAATACAAAAGAGTGTAGATATGATTCAGTGTCATGCACCTCCCCACTCCCTCTCTCTTGTTGAAGAAAGAAGCTCATCCCTTACTCCTCCACCTTCCTCTCCACCTCCAGCTGTTTTGAAAGAGCTGCCTGTCATATTTTAAAGCAGACCCCACCTTAAGGTGAATAACAGCATCTAATAAAATTCTATGTCACCAAATCTTACTCCTTTCCCTGAACTTCTGAGGCCACTGAGACCCCCTCACCTTGCCTGTGGTGGAAGGGTGAGTGACCCAGCCAAGCCACCAGCTGCTGAATCACAGGTAAGAGAAGGGCGGCCACTTCTACAGGTGCTCCAGGTTAGACCCATACACCAAAGGTGGCCTCCTGTAGAAACGTCTCAGCTGCCTTTGCTCCTCCAGTCGCTGGAGGGAGTTATTGCCATGAGAGTAAAAGGGGAATACAAAAAGAAGGCTGTTGTGACAGCCTCCAAGGTTTTCTTCCCCAGCCTCCAGGCTTGTATTTTTGGGCAGAACGGGCAAAGCCACATCCATTTGCACAGTTCTCCATAACAGTGGGGAAGAGGATGGCTGGAAGCACAGCAGCTGCTGCAGCCTTCTGGAGTCAGCTCTGAGTCACCACACCATCACAGAGCATCATTATCACCACTTAGCATGCATGATGACCAACGCTTTCCACAAATGGCTAATAAATGTCTATTACTTCTATTTTAGCCTTTCCCTCTTATTTTATTGGGTCTGATTTCTCATGCCAACACTTCATAAGCATCTTGGAAAGCAGCATTCAAAGTGTCTTCTTCCAGATTTTCAGTTATACATATTAAAGATAATTACATTTCAGACAGTAGCCTGTCAGCACCAGGGCCGTATCCCAGACGAGGGATGTGTCTCTGGACTTGCTTGCTCCAGAAGCAAATCTAAATGTGGAGCACATGGAGGTGCAGGATAGCACCTGCCCCCCTTTCTACCTCCTCTCCCACAGTGACAGAGACTTGCCCTCTGGCCTTGCTGTGCTGGTAGGTTTTTGGATATATCTCTAGGACTACCCATATTACTTGAATAACCACCCCTTTGAAGAGAGGCTGAAGAGTCAGGCAGAAGTATCCTGGAGACTAAATCAATTTCACTTGGATTTAGCTGTAAATATTCAGCTGGACTGTGCCACTCTAGAAAATTTTTCTCTTTGTACGGTCAGAAACAGTAGCTGTCAGCAGTACGATAGTTGCAAAAGATACTCCGCAAGGAAACACCAGTTCTTAACACTGTTATTAAGGAAACATCTCCTAAAAATCTTTCACAGATTTGATGACATCTCCTTGCTGAATTGTTCAAAACTATAAACTCTCAGCACATTTTCAAGCGTATTACATGTGTTTGTTTGCTTTTCTTTTCTGCTTGGAAAAAGTTTTTTTCTTTCAATATTCTTGATATTTTAGCAGCATCAATTGAATTGAATAATCAGTGTTTTTCTCCGGAAGAGTACTAAAAAGAAAGAACCAACTAAATTTATTGTGATTTAGCCACAAATTTATTGTATAGTTAACATGATGATGTGCTCAATTTAACACGATTCTCAATGGGCCTAAATACATGCCTGCTGGGGTTTAAACTTGACAATGACAGTAAGCAACAAGATATGATCTGACATTTATATCTTTGCAATACACATATTGGAGCTAATTCACTTCTCATTCAATGAAGAAAAACTTTTATATTCACTGCAGTTATTCCAAAGTTATGCTCACAGAATTTACAAGAAAAACAGGCCCCATAATCCTTACAGTTCAACAGAAATGATCTATACACAATTTGGACTAGAGCCTCATATGCCGTGAATCATGTAGTTGTTTTGATTTACAACAGCTGAAAGATCTATCTCGCCAAACATAAATTACAGACTTCATCTGAGAGGTAAATCCCTGGGAATCTTCAGCTGACATGGAATCTAAGTGCTGTTTTCACATGCAGAATCTGTGTATTATCAGCCAATATCTTAACTTGCTGAATATTGCAGGTTATAGTCAGACGTAACTAGTACAAGAAGGTCAGGAAGTTGAGCCACACTTTCAGCTTTCAGCCATCTCTTCCTCTTCCTAACCTGCAGCAGGAATTTCGGAGAAAATGCCTTCCTTTCCACTTCCTTGACATTGCTCAGGATTGGAAGCCTTTTCCCCCTCCCCTCCTATTATCATCTTTACCTCTCTGTTTACTTCTTCCCGGACAGGACAAAGCCCTTCCTTTCTAGGTTCCTGGGGCAAAACAGAACAGAGTCGCTCCAATTTAGCTCAGTTATCTGACGATATGTATCATTCCTGCACATTTCTTCCATGGAATTTTTAGGGATCTGCTTCTTTCCTGAAAGGAGGTCAGATCTACACATGCATGGTAATTTATTCACTATAATCGGTTTTTAAGTTCCTACAGTCTATCTATCTATCTATATCTATCTATCTATCTATCTATCTATCTATCTATCTATCTATCTATCTATCTATCTATCTATCCAACAGGTACACTATCCTTTGGGAAACAACAGAAATTGCACACATTTCTTACAACATCAGTGCATTTTTGCTTGTCTCTTAAACAGGGTTCAGTCACTGGAAACAGGAATAAGATGAGGCAGTTTGACACACACTACCAGGAGATGTCTTGACACCCCAACCTGGTGGTCTTTCCATTGACCTGCTTAGATTCCAGAGATTTCCCTAAAATTTACCCCTTTGGTTAAAGAGCTGAATGTGAACTGATTATTACCCAACAAATTATCTCTCTGCCGTAAATGTAATAAAGAATGTGGGCCAAATTCCAATCACTTTTAAAATTACATTGTTTCAGTAAAGATCATTCTGTATTCTAAAACCTCAGCTGATGGTGTTACAGCACCTTATCTGGTCCACTGTGGCTGTCTCTATGCAAGCAAATTATAAATTACCTGAGGACTTACCTGAGCATAGGAATACTCTGTCTTCTGGTGCTAGAGCCATGCCGTTAGTCTGTACCAACTAACTTTTTCCCAAATAATTGCTGGGTACTGTTCAAAAGTTAACTCTGAATAGCCGTTGCCACAAAGAGGTCACACGCACACAGTCAACCTCTTTTGGTGCACAGGGGATTCATTAGCATAGGCATGGGCTGTTCTATACTAGTTAGCCTCAGTTACTGTAAACATTTCCCGACACTTTTATTTTGCCAGTTTATAGCTGTGGCTTTATGTTCTAAACCCACTCATATTGCAAAGCAAAAGAATTATTCTGAACACCACTGGATGGCCTTTAAACTAAAGTGCATCTTGCAAACCAGGACTAAGATTGAGTCCTGGGACTGTTACCATGCTCAGCAGACACCCAGTAAGATAGCCAATATTTTCTTAAACCTCTGTAACATACTCATCATACATTTGATGCCTAAAATACAGCTATGTTATGAATGCCTTGTAGTGTAACATATATTGCTCTTACAGTGAGTGGTATTCCATGACAAATTAAGAACATACTCTATTTAGAAAGCCTAAGCTGGGATAATTAGATCCAGAGCATGGCTCTGTTACATAAAGATTGAAAAGTATCTCTTCTTGAAGTAAGGGATGAGTATGCACATGTAGTTTGTGTCTGCAATTAGTAATATAGCAGTGCTGTCATGGACAACAGGATCAATAGATTAAACCACCCCCAACCTCATTATAATTCAACAATGTAGGAGGAGAAGGTCATGGCTATATTCAGGGGTTAAAATTAAGAGGAAGATTCATTAACTTTGAATCCAACTCATCATGCCTGCAAGTCTGTATACAGAGAGATGGCTTTACATTTTTAATAAGGTAGGAAACACCAGGAACAGGATGAATTAGAAATAACTTCAGTTAAGTAGTATTTAAAACTAAACAGTATTGACTGTAAAACAGGGTAGTAATTAAAGAAATATGTGTGTTCTAAACAACAATCATGAATGCATCAATAAACAGATAAATTCAATTATATTATGTTGAACTCTGATGTTTTCCTGACATTACTTTTAGAAATTAATGATAATCAACAATGTAGGAACACTGTGCTGCAATTTATGGCAAAATAAGAATCAAAAACATCATGCATGATAAATACCTATTGAAAGGAAAAAATCTTTGGTGCTAAGTTTACTTTGTGACCTTTACTTTGCCTTCCTCCTCTTTCATAGAGGATCCTAACTTTAGAGGAATATGTGGGTATTGGTATGGTTGTTTGCACCACAGAAAGATTAACATGATAGCGAACTTGAAATCATGGCCAAGTTTAGTACTAAGGATGTAGGGTGGCACTGATGGCATGAGCTCTCACGCTTTCTATAGCCAGCCTTGCAGTGGAAAAGTATCGCTGTGTTAGTGTAATGATTTCTGTCAGTTTGTACCAGCAAGAGCTTCCCCAAGGAACTCACAGAGTACAAACTGCCCCATTCAAAGGTCAAGAATTGCATGTGCATGTGCTTTCACCTGCTTGTTTCACATCCACTCAGAAAGCAGGTCAAAAGACAGCTTTTTTTTAAATTTTTTTTTTTTTTAATTTTTAAAAATTTTTAAGATACTATCCATACTAAGTATTTTAAAATTAAAAAGTGTAGTCTCCAGCTGCTTCAGGAGATGGGGTGGACACCATGGTTCCAGTGGTGCGAAGGCGGGTGGTTGCACTTCACATACTGCTAGGAAGGAAGCAGCCTGAGCAGGGAAGCCCTGCTGGAGGAAGGTTTATACAATTTTGGAAAACAGCGCCACTCCCTGCCAGTCTGTTCCCATCTGCCTCTGACTGACCACAAATGGGGGAGTACAAAAGTACTTACAATCTCCTTTAAAACTCATCTCTTGTTTGCTCTGAACATGGTTTTGTCCAAGAGGAGAACCAAGTCTTCTACAACCCTGTTTTTGGTTAAAATAAGAGTAAATAACTTTCAGTGTTCCTGCAGTGAGCTTTGTGTGGTAGAGTGCTGTAAGCTGAGAGCAGGAGACTTGTGTATGCAGTACCTGCTTGTGTGAATGATGGGACAGGAGAGAAGTGGGGTGCACATGATACCCGTGCCCATGGGCATCACTGCGTCATACCAGTGTAAAGAGCAAAGCCTAAGGGACAACCCTGAACTCACTGGCCTGCATTCAGGATGGTGCTAACTCAGTTGCATGCCTGGTTTTGGATAGAACCTGTTTTGCTGCCTGCTGGTTCAGAGAAATCACAAGTCTGGAAAAATACAAAGAGAAAAGCTCTGCAGGCACACCCTCATTACACACTCATACTGAAGGCAAAAGAGATATCTGAGAACTAGTTTTATGTGCAAAAAGAGTCTCTTGGACAAGTACTTACTAGTTAAGGAGGGACCAGGCTTCAACTCAGGCCCCCTTCAAGCCATACTGTGTTTAATGTCACAAACGTTCGTGATGTGGACATTACATTGACAGACCCCAAGTAATAAATACTAAGCTTCCAGATGGCAAATTTTGTTCCATTTCATCATTTCTGAATTCTCTGGGATGCAGAAAGGTTTACTAAAACTTTCCTCTGCTGTTGGAAATAAGTTTTGCTCTTTTGGAGTTGTTCCCCAGTGGTCATTGTGTAAGATGACCTTGTGAGAGATTGAGTCTGCTGACTCAGACAGTCTTAACTTAAAAGATAGTAAAATATTCTGAAAAGTATTGAAATTTGTCATCAGCATTGCAAGAATAAGGTGATGAAAACCAAGAAATATTAAGCAGATCACTACATTAAAATTGCACATTTTAAATCAACAAATTTAAAATTACATGACACACATAAAGAAGACAATAAAGTCTCATTATAGACATGTCTTGTACTCTCTGGACTAAATTCTGTGATCTCTCAGATCTCCCAAATTGTGTATTTTATGTTCTTTTCATGGTGTTTAAGTTTTAGCCAAACACATCGAGATTAGAAGGACATTGAAAATACATTCAGTAGGGGTTTTGTGGCAATTTTGCAGCAGCTTCTCATACAATACAGCAGCATCTCTAAACCAAGCTCAAACAGAGGATATATCGTGCCTATGAGTGTTCTGAGTTCACCAGCAGATGAAATCCATTTTTCAGTAACACAAATACTGGCTTAATTTACAAAGATTTATGGATCAATTTTTTGCCCGTAGGCTGTGTATCACAATCCGGTATTGAGCTCCTTTCATGCCCTTAAGGGCAAGCTTAAGGAGAAGCCTTTGGGATCACATTTCCTGCCATGTTAATTTTTAAAATGATGTGCTTTCTTGCTGGCTTTGAACAAGTCTTAGAGATGGTAACCAAAATATTTGCTGACTTCTTTTAATTTCTAATCCTTCAAACTTTTTCCACCAGGTGTATGGCTCACCACCAGCAAAGTGTGATACTTGTGATGGTTTAAAAGGGAACATTCTACTTTTACTTACACACCAGTTTAAAATATGATTTTTTTAAGGAAATACCTTTTATCATACTGGATTAAACATTTCCCCAACTATTCTAAGTTGTGTAATAAACAATAACCATGTATTTCCCCTATAACCCTAGGAAACTGGATTACAAACTAAAAACCAAATTACATCATTTCTGGTTTGTATGTTTTTCATTAGAAACAAAGACATGGCATACATATTTTATTTTTCATACTTTCACGATTTGCTGTTCACAAGTTTATACAACTGATGTCTTTTCAGCATAGTTCCCAAAGAAATTTCTGTTAAATGCTAATAAAAGTGAAAGACAGATTGAACAAAGAGCTGGCATAATGTTTGCCTC
This sequence comes from Falcunculus frontatus, assembly GCA_013398115.1. Taxonomy (NCBI): domain Eukaryota; kingdom Metazoa; phylum Chordata; class Aves; order Passeriformes; genus Falcunculus; species Falcunculus frontatus. The sequence continues at coordinate 441,378 of VZRV01004813.1, read as the reverse complement.
TCCCTTTCTCTGAAAGGGTCTGAGGTAATGAAAAAGCAAAAAAAGAGGCCAAAACCCTATTCAAAAATGCAACTTATCAGATAAAAATATATACCTGCAGTTGTTCTTCATGTTCTTTATATATTTTAACAAGGTTAGAAATAAAAAAAAAAAACTTTAATAAAACACTTTACATCTACATTTTGAAAAGGGACAGAAATATAAGTCTAAAGTTCTGCAATTAAAATTAAACTCAGTACTTCAGAAAAATTATTGTGTAAGATCCGTACTTGCAACTAGGTGCTAGCACAACAGTTTACAGAGACTTTCTAGTTTCTAAGTGTAATGTATTTTGTTTTGAAATGGACTAAATTTTCTGTGAGCAATAACTGGAGTTAAGTACACAGACAGCTTTGGAATAGGAGAATCTTATTCCCTGAACAAAAACTTAGTTGGTTCATAAGAAAGAATTTCTGTTCATATGGCAATGACAACATTCAGAAATATTTTTGAACTTTACGATTTTATTTTATGATTTCTCTGAAAAAAAGCTACTAATTTAAGATCAAAGGAACAGAAATAAATAGTAATATAGCTGATGGCTGTTTCTTTTTAGCTTATAGTCCTTGTAAACCCATATTAAATCATATACTTAATTTATTCAGGAAAGATAGAAAAGGAAAAGCAATATTTACCCTCTACCATCCTCTCCATAATTACCATCTGTTAAACTTTGGAAGCCTAATCCACTGGTCAAGTCACAGGTATTTTCACTTGGAATGACAACTATTTCAGCTCAGTTAGCAGTGACAAATGTTTATCCTGGTTCTTTACAAGAGCATAAATTTCTGGTTTTATCAGCTGCATAAGCAACGAATATTTGATATAGACTTAAGAGAGCTGTACAAGTGTGCATCACTTATCTGCAGTAAGAAGTTGCTTCAAAAGGTGAATATTGCATAAGAAAGAAAAATAAAGATATTTGTTACCTCTGATCTTCACTTGGTCTTAAAGGTGTTAGACGAATGAGCTGAGCCTAGTATAATTTCATACAATATCTTTCATATATCTCTATCTGTATCTCTCTATATATTATTTCATCAATATAAGTAACCCTGTTTCAGACATTAACGAATTAAACCAGTAATCCTTCTTATGTAGACAACCCCTCGCATTCCCAGAAGTTTCATTGCTTGTTTGAGCACCAGGTAACATAAAATACAAATCTGCCTAAAACATGCACAACCGGTACCTTTGATTTTGGCCACCAGAATTTAAGAAATTGATATGCGGTAAAATAAGTGCAAAAAAAGGCATTAAAATTTCTTTAGCGTCAATGTGTATGGATAGGAAATCTGAAAGAATTTTAATCATATTTGAGACTGGCATGTAAACATAATGTGATATATTGAATTAACATGTATACCAAAAACTTCATGAGAACCTTGCTATAATGAGGATAAAGGGTTCTGTACGAACCGTGAAAACTTTGCCCTTGATTGTAACTCCAAGGAAAGAGTATGTCTTCTGTTCTGATATGTTCAACAGTAAAAGTTGTCTTAATCTTTTTAAGAAAGTCAGCTTTCAGGATACAAGCTATTTACAAGAGTGTTGAGAAGAATGAAGATTATCGGTACTGACAAGAGAATAACTCTATGAGTATTAACACACTGAGAGTATAAATAGAAACTCATTATCTATTACATGGTTAATTCATGGCAGAATGGTGGGTTTGTGGTAGTGGTGTAGGACATTGAGATGTCTTATTTTATATATTTTACATTTGCGTGTTAAGTACAAATACTGAGGATATAACTGCTGTTTAACAGAGCTGAGGAGGTCAGAACAAATGCAAACTGCTTACTTTGCCAAAACCATTACTAAAATATATACAGTGAGATTGGACCTCCTGTAGTATTCCTACCGATTTACTTACCATAAATATATGACAACTTACATGGTTTTGTTTATCCTGCTTCAGAGGGCTCTTCTTACTACAGTTTAGCACCACAATTTTTTACACAACCATGATGTGCCATAAAGAAAGAAAGAGACATGAAGCAATTCAAACTTTCTGGATTTCCTACTGGCACACAGATTTTGTATCTGTGGGGACACAAGTAAATATATTGCAGAGAGTAAATGTATTATTAAGCTACCTGTTGCAAGTATTTTTAAGGCAACACAGAACTTTTTAATTTAAAAACATCATATGCATTTTTACAAGCAGCTGGTGTTTAAAGTATGCTTGTAAACAAATTGCAGTTGATGTTTTCTCTGCTAATTTGGTACCAAGAGAAAATCTTGAAAATTAGATCTACATATGACTAACAAAAATCTGTTGTACAATATAATTAACTGAGCCAAGGTAGAGCCTCAGAAATTGACACTAAACACTAGAGGTAAGTCTCAGAGCTATTGTGTCATCATGTTTGCATTATGATTCATGCATCAGCCAGCTCCAGTGGAGCCTCTGGAAGCAGCCTTCATCCCTGCTGAGCAGGGGCACTGCGCTCTCTGGTGGGCACACAGCTGGCACGTGCAGAAAGCAGAGGGGAATTTTGGGAGATGGTGGCCAATACAGTTGTACCCATCCCAAGTCCCTCGTGTGAAGCTGTAGCTGCCATGAGTTAGCCCTGGAAGAGCCGTACCTCCTCCTGAAACACGCAGGAGTGTCTCCTGAGCCCAGTCCTTCTGCCAGCAGCTGGGGGCTGCCTGGTCTTTATGCCCACAGCAAATACTTTAAATTAGAGACACCCCCGACCCTCTCAGTGTGAGTTGGACTTGGGGGCCTGAGGATGCCAGAGAGGTTTTTTAACCCCAAACCAGTATGTACTATTACTGTTGTGGTCTGGCTACAAGGAAACATCAAATGCCCAGAGGCCTTTGTTTTTCAGCCCTGTCCTGGCACAGTTACACCAGTCAAGGGCAACAGTACTACTGGCACCACTCAAAAGCTAGCATTTATGAGGTGAGAAATAGGGCGGTGGAGGGGCAGGGTTCTCTCCCTCTTCCCGGCCATGCTCCTGTGTGGCCGGAGGACATCCTCAGGGCTGTTCTTCAGGCCATGGGCTGGCCCTGACACTGCAGCTGGCTGAAGGCTGCAGACAGAATGCTGGACTGAGGTACCATGAGGGCACCTCTGAATGCAAGAAGCAGAACAATATTAAACCTTAAGGGACAAAACCTCAGCTGCTGCCGAACCATTTCAGTGGCCACTACAACAATGTCTGTTCCATCATTTGAATCTTGCAACTATTTCTGCACGTGCCAGCAGGCTCGTAGAACCCAGCTGTTTTTATTTTGTGTTGGGAATATCAGCTCTATGTTTTGACCTTTATCCTTAAGTTCCCCTGGACTACTTCAGAGGAGAAACCATTCTGACAAACTTATACTAAAATAGAGTGGACCTGACAATTTGTACATCCTTAGGTAAAGACTGACAATCCAGGAGTTGTCGACCTCTGTAACTCCTCATCCTCTACTCCAAATTTAAAATATATTAAAAGGGTGATCTTTTCATCATGGCAAGTGTCTTCCAAAATCAAGCATCTATCACAGTAATGGCCTGGTTCATCCTTGCATTCAGGTAATGGCATTTCAGCTCAAGATGCCAGACCCTCCTAAGCTCAGTGGAGGCACTCTAAAAGAAGTGACATATGCATGCTATGCCTGTTAGATATTTTGCAAGTTGGCACCATTAGCTCCTGCCAGAAGACACGTTAAGGTGGCACCACAGCTGTTGTGTTGCTGAGGTGTTCACCAAACCTCCATCAAACAGGAACACCATGTCTACTCCCAGGCAAAGCTGTTTGCTGCTTGCTCCAGACCTGCTCTGATGGCTTCACAGGACGGCTTGCACCCACTGCTTAGGAGTGGTGACTTTGCTCTCCAGTTGTCACTACATGGGCACAAGGTGGGCAAAGTAAATGTCATGTTTAGGACAGTTAATGACTCCTTGAAGAAGGCACATGCATTTTGCAGCACGACAAAGCTTTTATGAAAGGCACCTGCATATTTTTACGTTTAGCAAATGTGTACATATCCTACACAGGTATGTTCCAAAAAGCTGTTAAAATCAGTAATTGAATTCAAGGTTTGGGTTCTGTTCTTTCAGTTGCAGATTTATTCTGATTCTCCATGACTGTAGTAACTACATCTACAGCTACAGTTAGCAGAGGTGGAGGGAATACACTCTCTGTGACCACTGCAAAAGGAACTCAAAGAATCTGGCTTCACGCAGTGAGTGAGACAAGAGCACCATCTCGTGGTTGTTCCTTTCCAGAACAATTTCATTTGAAAAAATCTCTGTACTACAGCATAATTTCCTCAAAAAGGCTGTCAAGTCCTTGGCTTTGGGAAGTGGGAAGGGAATTCTTATTTAGAATCTTAATCTAGATTCCTTCTTTTTAAACTCTCCGAGTCAGGGCAGACTTTATCTTTTAGGGCTAAATAAACAGAACATTTTTGAGAGTGGCCACTGACAGAACTATGACTTTGACACTTTTTTTTTAAAAAAAAGCCCATTCAACATGCTAACATTTTGCTTCCTTGCAGCGAAACCCCTGGCTAGTGAGAGCATATCTAGTACATGCTGTTTTGCCACACCTTAGAAATCAGGCTCCGAGGTGACCAGCTGGGCTAAGGTGCCAGCAGTTGCAGAGTTGAAGAGGTTGTTTTTTTCTTGTTTTGGTTCTTACATGTCCCACAGTCCTCAGAGCACAGTCCTCAGGGCTTCTTCTGGAGGATATATTAAGCTGGTAAGTGCATCCAAACTTGCCCCTGTTTATACAGGTGATTCTATCATCACTATCAGGTATTTCTCTTCAGCTTCTCTCCTTGCTGTGGTGAGAGCTGAAGTTGCCTTTAATGATTTGCAGAAAGGTGTAAGCACCTCGAGCAGCTCTCCTTGGGTTTTTCAGGACAGCATAATTAAGTGCAAGAAAGAAGAGCTGCAAAAGGCAGATACTCAATATTGATTTCAGAAAGTCCTAAATGCCTACCTCTGCCTGTCTCCCAGTTGGGATTAGGATGAAGTTAAGGAATAATCTCTCTTCACATCTGTTCAGACTGGGGGGAACAGCTGCTAGACATAGCAATTTACAGAGTAGAGAAACGTCCCACCCTTCCTTACCAGGCAGAGCCATTCCTAGAGATAAGTAAATAACTGGAAGAAATCTGTACTTGCACCAGCCAGGCCAGAGACTCTGGCAGCCTGTAGGTATTTATCACCCGCTGTAGATCTGAAAGGCGTATGCAGTGTGGGTAAGAAGCTTATCACATTCCTGCAAAGTCACCGGGGCTGCCAACCGCTGAGTTTGAAAGTGGTTTGTGACAACAGCTGCAGTACCCGAGGAGCACAGATCTCCATATGGCAAGTGCTGTGCTCCTGCCCTAGGTATGACTCACACCGATTGCATATCAAAGGCAGGTCCAAGGCAGGCTCAGCAGAGACATTAACAACAATCTGCATCTAAAACTTTCACACCTTCGGCACATAAATCACTCTCCTCAGCAATGGTTGGGGCACCCACTAGTAGCAACACCCATCATCCTCAGTCTCTCGTTCCAACGCCCCCGCTGCAGACAGGGACACTCTATGCAGACGAGGTTGCATAGAGTTGGGCATCCACAATTTCTCTAGGAAATCCGTTTCAGTGTCTCACCACCCTCGTGGCAAAATTTTTTTCCCTAATATCTAATCTAAACCTACTCTCTCCTAACTTTGAAGCCATTCCCACTTGTCCTGTCCTTACATGCACTATAGTTCAAGAAGCAGGACCTATAGTGCCATCCTCCTAGTCTGTTATTTACTTACCAATGGGGGGAAAAAACCACCCCAGATAATTCCATAAAATTATTAGTCTATTTCTTGAAAGCTTGCCTTTCTTTACTGTGGGATCAGGAATATTTTACTGACAGTGAGCTAGTTCTGCAACAGCAGCCTAAATTCAGCCAATAGAAAAATTTCCATTGAAAAGAAAAGGAAGTGTTGGCACTTTTGACGCTATTGGCAATTACTGCTAAGAGCCTTTAGGTAAACTGCAAGAATATAGCATGACAATGGATTCCCTACATGTTACACAAACCCAGGAGGACTTGCACTTTGTTAAATCAACAATTTTGAGAAGCATGTACTGGAAAACCTAAAAAGAGAGCATGAGAAACAATGTCATAGGATGATGAATAGGAAGGCCAGATTTACCAACCAAGTTGTTGAGAATAGTAATTTATTTTCACATTTACAAGACAAGTATGAATAGTATTTACAAATATATACAAATATTAAAATTAGCTTACTATTTCAAAAAAAAGTCAAAGTATTTTTTAGCAGTATAGCCAACATACAGTACTTTTTTTTTAAACTTGGAAAAGGTTCAAGGAAACCTGCGCTTTCTGAAAGAAGAGATGAAGAAAGAGCAAATTAAGATTCACAGAAGAGAAACCATCAGAGAAAATGGTATTATGAATGTCGACATTTTAAAATCAAAGGCAAAGCTTTGAAAAAATCATAAAATCTAGTCTCCTTCATATCTTCACATTAAAAGGGGCTTCACTCACCTCACCTGACGGCACTAGAAATGCTTTTAAAACCCTTCTGAGCGGGATGATTAAAGAGTGCAGAGGAATAACAGAATTAACCATTTTTATGAATATGGAATAGCAGAAAGAATTCTCTTTTGCGCATGATGAAGAAAATTTATGGGACATTTGCCAATTTGTATTGGGAGGGATGTATCACAATCTCCTTAGATTCTGTTTGCTTTTCTTAGTCCCAGGAAGTGGCCCTGCCGTAGAGTTGTGTTTCACTGGTTTGCTGCTCACACAGTCACTGGAGCTGTGGTAGCTGCACATGCATTTAGTGCAAAAGTCAAAGCCACAACTTTCACGATTGCATGTTGCTCTTTGTAGGTAGGAGTCATACTTGGCAGGTGAGCCACAGCGATAGCAGGCTTTAAGGCTTTCAGTGTTTTTCAAATTCCTGGCAGCCTGTTGGAAAAAGCACACAGAAAATCATGAGCAGAGGGTAAATACTCTCCAAACACTTCCTGATACTATCTAAGTGCCACAAAACATATAACATCTCCTAATGCAGAGAGATTAAAAATTTAGCCTAATCCTTGTTGCATCAAATTCTGATGAAAACTGAACAGGAATAATCAGTCTATAATTGCAGGTATTTTGCACTGGAATAGAGGTAGCCAATTTTGTATTCTTAAAATTTAAAAGTTAAAGGACAGGCTAAATCAAAAGCAGTAAGAAAAACTGCCTTCCCAAATCTTCCAAATCTCATTCAAGGATGGTGATGTAGTCGTGTATAGATATATAACAGGAATAAAGTTTCAGACTGCTGCTGAACAGTTGTACTTTTACATTCCTGGTGCTACAAAGTCCTATATAATAATATTACAGCATCTTGATCATATTTTCCAATGACTTTTTATCATCTTCTTCTCTTATTGCACCAATTTGCAGAATAAGACTTTTGAGCTTGAGCATAAAACCTTTTTCTAGTTAGGAAAATCCTTTGCTTATTAACAAACAATAACTTCCATTGAGCATTTTTTAAAGTCTTATAAGACATAGGTGCAGGTCTATGTTGCAAGTATGCAGAAAAAAAAGACAGCTTAAGAAAAACAATAAGGTGAAGAGAAATAGGCTGTTGGCAGTTATAGACAACACCAAGTATGTGACACACTATAAATACGTAGCTAAAAAAGTCATTTTAATGCCAGGTAATTGGTTGGCAAAAAAACCCCACAAAATGATTAAAAGAAATATGCATTGTTTATTTTTTTAAAAATTGAAAATAAGAACTTTTAAATCTTTGGTCCTTTTTTTCTTTGAATTGTTCCTCCGTTTTGAAGTAAAATTGACAGTTTTTGCAATATTGCTTGTTTGGAAAACGTGATTCATTATAAACCCACAGAAATTAACAGGTAATTACTAAATTTTTTCATATCTGATCAGGACAAAATTTAAGCCAAAAAAAAAATTCACTAAGTGATGTTCCTAAGAAGGAAAAAAGGGGATGTAGAACATCCCAGTATATCAATATTCTCCACTTATCTTCTGACAGTCTTGAAATAGGTGCACTAAGAAAAATTTGGCAGCTGTACTATTAATTACAAGCACTTGAAACTGGAGATACTACTTTCAAAAATATGCTTTACAAACAGGTGTTTGTTTTCTTGAAAACATGTGAGAAATTAAAAACTAATAGAAATCACCAGTTACCTCAGAAAATTCCGCGAGCCTGCTGTGATTCTTAGATGCTTTGGATCTGATGGGTTTTTTGTTCAAGTTTTTTGGTGGGGCTGCTTTCTGAATGGAAGCTAAGGACACTCTGTAGAGAACAAACTCTCTTGTTGCAGCATGGTCGGGTGCCTTAGTGACGTTCTGATGAAAAGAAAAATAAAGACTTAAATTTGAGAAGAGAACTTACCTGATACTGTGTTTTTTGTTTAATAGAAGTCAACAAGTAATTTTTGACCCTTCCTCCAGGTTTCCAATAATAAAGCATCACACCAATGAATGTTACTGATTTTACCATAACTTTCAGAGTCACTTGTTATAAATGCGTGGAACAGATCCCTAGTTCCTGGTTCAAAACCAACCATCTTGTATTATGTAACCCTACTTTCATATTAATACAATTATTTAGGCAGAGCATGTAACCTATTCATTATAATTTTTTAAAGCAAAAATCAGTACTTCCCATTCTTTATGGTGAACAGGAACGCTTGAAGCTTTCTTTGTGAAAAATAAATTTTCCACCAATTTTCCAAGTTTCCAGTTTAACTTAAACAAAAAAGCATACAACAGAATGGAAGAACTCAAATTTTATGGGATGAATATTCAGTGGTGTACAAACGTTTCACCCCGACAGCACTGTAAAATACTACATAAACTCAAACTGGTTGACAACCTCATCCTGTGGCAGATCCTAAGCCTTTGTTTGTTGTCTGTCTCTCCATCTCTCAAGAAGGAAAAACAGTCCTAGTGTTTTAAGAGTCCTGACTTGATAAAATGCAAGGCTAGTGTGAATGGATCTAGTATTTTTATTTCATAGCACAAAGAGGAATTAGGAATAGCTCATAGTGCAAAAAGCTTTTCAGTTTTCCATAGCAGGCATGGTGGACTTCAGAGACTACTGCTATAAACAGAGACCCCGAATCACAGAGCCAGTTGAGTGATTTTTCTCTGACTCTCTCCCTTCTGGACCAGTGGGGATGCTGAAGCAAGCAAGCCTTTGCTGGGAGTCTCTAGGGCTTGCCCAGTGGGCTGTGCTGGCATTGATTCTCTCCTTCCTGCCTTTCTCTGTAACACAAGACATGTGGAAGCTCTTAAGAACACCTGCATCTCTCCTTGGGTCACCTTCTCAGTCAACCTTCCTCAGGGTCCCCAAAGTCACTGATGTAACTACCAACACTTGAGACAGGGCATCCTAACTGGACAAACTCAGACACTCCAGTGACAGTTTTCAATCCAAGAAACTCTTCTGTGATCTCTTCAGGCTAGGAGGAGACCTGAAACAGCAGAAAACTACTGAGGGTTCAGTGCAGAAACTTACAGAAAGGTTTTTCACAGCTCTGCTATACATTTGGAAAATCCATTTATCTTCTTGTAGAATCTTCTGCCATGTTGTGCTCACTTTGGCAAAACTGCAATGACAATACAAACATCAGTTGCCTCCTAGGAATGGGACTTATTTAATAGCAAGAATAACTGTAATCTCTTTCTTTTTCTATGTAAAGATAGAATATGTTCACAGTTGTAGTCTTTAATTTGCCTTCTATGGAAAAGACACATTCTCCATACATATCATGGCTTATATTGGCAGTTCATGTTTTAATATATTAACACATCATACTAAAAAATGAGTAAATGTCACAAGCCCCATATATAAAACATTAAGGCATCTGATTAGGTTTTTTCCTTTCCCAATGAAATACAGTGACATCAATATACTTACTTTACTAAATCCATCTCGCTGAGATGCCTTAAAATGTTTGCTAATATATGCTTCAGGTCCTTTTGGAAGAGTTCAGCAAGAATGTCTATTCTATCCAGCCCCATTTTCTTTCCAATTAAGTTACAAAGTTCAATTTTTCCCCTAGAAACTATTCTGTCTACAGCAGCCCAAGACTTGAGATTCCTTTTACCACTTTTTTTCAAAGTTGAGCAAATCACTTCTTCATAATGGATTACTGGTAATAGTGTCTTATTTGAGAACTGTTCTTTGTTCTGGTTCTTCATGAGACAATGTTTTGGTGTGCCACAGAGACTCCCAGCCAAAGGTAAACTATCCTCATGTTCTATTGCATCCACATACGGAGTACTTAACATAGAGGAATAACCGCTGTCCTCATGTAGTTTACTGCTTTCCATTGCCTCCATTTCACAGATACATTCATCAAGTCTCTGGGTTACTTGGTTGTTTTCTTTGTTATGTATGGGTCTTTCACCATCTTCAAGATCTAGATTTCTGGTGGCTGCATGGTATGAGTCACTAAGGAGTATTTTCTGATGTTCTTCTGCACAGCTTTTACAAAAGCCTTCCTCATAATTCAAGGGGCAGGATTTTTCCAGCCTTGCTTTCTCCACAGCACATTTCAATGGTGCAAACCCAGCAGGAAGAGACGCACAATCAAAATCACGCTTCATTTTGCAAGAGCGGTTAAGGTTTGATTTCATTTTATTGTTTGTATCCTGCAAAAAACAACCAGGGCAGTATTAAAACACAGCCTTAAACTAGATCCCAAATTCTTTTTCTTTTAAAGACTCGACCATGCTTCCCTTCTTCATTATGAATTTTATACTTTTATCTAACTCACCCTCTAGTGTCTAAAATACAGCTAGTGGAACTGAGGATTTGAACGGCCACTAATTAAACCTATGTAAGATCTTCTCAAAAACTATAGAGTTTTATGCTGCATATGACTAGGGCAAGAAAACTGACCAGGTGATTTACTTGGTCACCATTTCACTAGCATAGATGACACACACCAGTGCTTCCACTTCCTTCCCTAAAGGCAGCAACATAGTCAAGACACTTGAGGTCCCTGCAAGGGACACCAGTGGCAGAGGGTCCATGAGTGACCGCAGGCCTGTGCAGGCCAGGGAAGCCTGAAGCTTGCATCCAAGACCAGAGGCAATGCTACTGCTGCAGCCAGATATCTGGCATTTTTGAAAAGGGAGGAGGCTGGGTGGCACAGGAAAGACTTGAGTGCTCACATGCGTATGTAAATTACAAAGAAAAGCGACCATCCTTAAACAATGGTCAGAGTGAAATAAAGGTTACTTACAAGCCTGATTTTAAGAGGGTGGGAGGTCGATAGATATCATAGGGAAATTGAGCTTTTCTTGCCCTGTTTCATTCCCCTCCCCCGCGAAATGTGGTGCTATCTATATTAACAATTGCGGGGGGATGGGCGAGGGCTGAAGGGGAGAAGGAGGCCATCTCTCCTCTGTTAAATCTAAAGGGAAAATAATTTTCAACATGCTTTGCAATCCGTAGGAAATAAAAGACTCCCCATTTGAGTAAGAATTTTAAAGGACTTAAGTACTTCCAGTAGTTTTGGAAAGAGGCATGAGAAAAATGTGTTCCATGAAAGATTTAGAGAAAAAGTTCCTTCTTTGTACCTAAGTTTGGTGGGAGAAAGGAGCAAATAGGCTTTCGGCTTTGTATCGTGTGAGTTGGGGGAAGAGATGCAAGCCCTTCCTAAGCCTCCTCCTCCCCTTCCCCGCTTCCTTGCGAACAAGCAGAGAAGCTTTTGGGCTGAAATCCTGATGAATTGGAAAATGTCCCCCCATCACGTTTCGGTGCACCAGGGCCTGCCCCGACCCCCGGAGGAGCGGGCTCAGCCGCGGGCTCCCGCGGCGCTGTCAGGCTACTCCCGCCCAGCACTCAAGATGGCCCGGGTCGGTGCAGGTAGACCGGGTCTCGGCTCCGACGTGCCCCACGGCCCTGGGAACTTCATCCGCGCCTTCGGGGGTGTCCCTTTTCCCCCGCACTGGATGATTCTCCATAAAGTGGCGGGGCGGGCAGGAGCGCGCCGAGGGGATGCCCCTCCGACGGCGTGGCCCGGCGGGCGGGAGAAGCGCGGCGCGGCGCCTCCCGCCTGCCGCTGCCCGCCGGCGGGAGCCGAGCCGCGATCCCCACCCCGGCCCAGCCCCGGCCCCGCCAGGGAGGCGAGCAGCCGGGACCACCCCACAGGCGGCTCGTTGGCGGGATCGGGGCGCTCGCTAGCCGCCCTTGCGCCGCCGTCCCATGCCGTCCCGTCCCGCCGGCGGGATAGCTGCGGGTCTAGGCTGGGGAGAGCGGTGGGACCGAGCGGCCGCCAGGAACCCCCGTCCCCGGTCCGTCTGGTCCCGCCGCAGCGCCGCTAGCACCCCCGCAGTCCCGCCACCACGTACGCCGGCAGCTCCCGCCACCCCAGCCAAAGAGCCTTAACCGCGCTGCCTTGACCGCGGAGCCCGCTGCCCCCGAGCCGGCCCGACCGCAGAGCCCTGGCCGTGGAACCCCGCAGCAGCTCCCGGCGGAGCTCGCTGCCCGCCTCCCGCTCACCTGCAGGGCCGTGCCGGTGCCGCCGCGGGCAGTGAGTGCGAGGCCGCTCTCGCCCGGCGCTTTTTAAAAACTTTAAATTTGGTATCCAAAACCGCGCTGGCCAATGGTGAGGCGGCGGCGCTCGGGACGCGGCCAATGGGCGGCGGGCAGGAGGCGGGGGCCAATCCCGGGCGCGGCGGGCGGGGCCGGCCCGTCCCTCGCTTTCCCTCCTGGGCCGCAGGGAGGGAACCGAGTGGCGCGGCCGCGGCTCCCGCGCGGCGCCCGCTCCCGCCCGCCCCTTCCTCCCGCCCTCCGGCCCCGCACCGCTCTCGGTCCCGAAGGAATCGGCGGCTGCCGCGTCCCGGCACTGACGCGAGACCAAGCGCAGGCTGGCGCCCAGCTGCATCTGCGTCTGCTCTTTTAAAAGGACGCGCCTAGGATCTCCCCATCACCCTGGCACGCTCCGAATGTGCAAAGCTCCTCTACCGGGGAAGGATTCTCTCCTGCACTGGAGATATTTAAGAACCGCCGGGATGCAATCCTGTGCCATGTGCTCTAGGATGACCAGGCTTAAGCAGGGAGGTTGGACTGAATGACTCACTGTGGTCCCTTCCAACCCGACCCATTCTGTGATTCAAGTCTGGCAGTGGATCTGGGCTCCTCCCCATAAAAGAATTTGATTTATTTTATATGACCAATGCTGCCAGAAGTTGCAGATTGAGCAGGAGCATTACTGGGAGCTAGGCTGACTGGACACCAGTGCAGGGATCCCTACCATTGCTGGAAAGGCAATCTGCTCACAGCTCAAAGAGGTTGCGTTTGCAGAGACAACACCCCTTGCATTAAAATTAATAAAGAGCAAGCAGGGGACTTCAAGTCTTTACACAGTAAAGCTTGCCATGACAGGCCAAGGAGGACAGTGAAGTCTCCCTATGTACAGCACTGTCAGACGCCAGGTTCGGAATACCTCTGTCAGCCTCCTGTCAGAACCACATGATATCTGTTTTTTCTCACACTGATCAGAGCCTGGTCACTTGCAGGGCAACAACACCTTTAGTGTTGGTTCAAGAGCCAGATGAGAATAGCGAGGCAGGATCTGGCCAGACAGGCTACAAGCTGGAACATCAGGGAAGGTCTAGGGTGACAAAGACCTAAACAGTTGTCTAAGTTTCATGCAGTAGTCCAGTGTGTAGTCCCAGTTGATGGCCCTTATTTGTTTGGAGGAATATGAAGCCAAAGTGAGAAAGAACAGCAAACTCCATCTATTACTGGGCGTAAGAGGGCTTTGGTTTAAGTCCAGTCAGTAGGACTGTCACAAGTGCCTAGTCTTCCTTTTACAATACTGATCTAGTAAGAACAAAGACTTCAGTCCTAGTTTCTGTTCCAATCGGTATCTAATTATTTTACACAAAAAATGAGTCAATGTTTCTTTTTACTTTTTAATGTGCCAGTTGGGAGTTGTAAAACTGCTAGTAAATGCAGACCTAGTTGTCATGCTTACCAACTGGAAATATGTATGCCGCATCTTATGCACACAGACATTCCCCCATCTGAAGTTAATGTACGCATCTTAAATTAAAAGATTTGGAACTTAATCACTCATCACCATGCACCGTTTATTAGAAAACAAAGCTGATGAAGTTATCAAATGTTTTAAGACACTGTTAAATAAACAGACAAAACCAGTAAGCATTGGTCATAGCATGTAACCTTTAGAAAATCAATGACTGGAAGAGTCAAAACCATAAAGGAGAAACTGAACAGAAGTCAAGTGGATACTAAAATATCAGCTGAACAATACTGCAACAATTCTTTTCATTTTTGACTCAGGAACAGAAACATTTGTTCCAAAACCAATTCATATGATTCATCACTTGACAACCACAGCTTTTTTTTTCTGGAACAAGGAATATTCCTAAACTCGTTTTGTGTTTATAAATAAGGGCCAGAAGGCCTTGAAAACACTTTGACTCCCCCTCCCATGACACATATAAGTGACTACTAAATATGCAGATAGATAGAGTGGGGTCATTTATTTATTACTTTTTTTCCAATCACTCAAACAAAAAAGGATTTTTTTTTGTTCTCTCAAGTAAGCTATTTCACACTGATGTGTGATGGTTAAGCTATAGTTTAAATGAAAACTGAAACTAGAAATAACTCCTTTTTTAATGCATGCATATCTTTTGAGAGTGGTGTACCAGTATCCTCACAGTGGAAAAAATTAAAAACTGCTGTTACTTCTGGTGCAGTCAAATTCACTTTTCAAAAGGATTGCAGCAATAATGTCTTATATGAAGATAATAAAGTCTTTTACTCAGCAAGTAAGAAAACTGTTTAACAGTCATGAGGAAACAAGTTGTGATGTTTTTCACGATCTGAAAAGAAGTTCCATTTTCTGGGTGATGCTCTGAGAAGCTTCTTTGCAGACCAAGGTCTACATCTGCTGTAATGGCCTGAGAAAGAACAATGTTCAGGAGGAATACTTTTTTTCATTTTCTGAAATAATTTCCAGTAGAGATTCATAATCAGCATACTCTCTTAGAGTTTGTATCATTTCATCTAGCATTTCTTCCCCTAGCATGAAAGACTCAACATGATGCACTGATCTGCTTATTCTGTGGTCTGTAATCCGGTCCTGCGGAAAGTTGTATGTTCTGATCTTCTCTGATCTTCCTTTAGTCCCAATCTATTGAACAAGAAGAATCAGTTTATCATCATTGTCTTACAAAAATGATGAAATATTGATTAGGCATATAAAGCACAAGGTTTCTCTTCCTCCCATGACTATACAAAATTTGTTATAGTTACATAGTACTCAGATCACTTCAACAACTGCAGTAATCGTTCTCAAACATATAAAAGAACAATTTTACTGCATCTTTTTCTAATACTATTCTGGTTCTTCATGCTACAATCCAGTTTGTTTCACTGGATCTCTAGGATTTACATACTACTGAAATTTTAAGTCCGGCTAATATATGACCTTTATTGCTGAAGTAAAATGTAATGTTGTTTAGAGAGCCTGGGGACTCAACAAATGTTGTTCTCCAGAGCAGCTAGTGGAAGGCATCCCTTCCCAAGGTAGGAGGATTTGAGCTAGATTATTTTTATGGTCCCTGCCAACCCAAACCATTCTATGATTCTACGACTTTTTTTTCCTCATGTAAGTCCTTCCTGGGCTCCTGTTGCTCTGTATTTCCATTTACTACTTGCTGTTCAACAAAGGGGTTACCCTAAAAACATATGCTTGTACAGAATTGTATCACAACTAAATGAAACTTACTTGAATCTTTCGAGCACTGTTTCTCTTTTTGGTTTCTTCTTCTAATTTGGCGTTGTATAGTTTAGCACATAGCATTTGCATAGCCTTCTCTTTGTTTCTAATTTGAGATCTTTCTTGCTGACATTCAGACACAATCCCTGTCAAAAATATCATGACATTTAGCATTTAAGATTAGCACATACTAAAAGAGTTCTGCAATTTCTGGAAGATTTTTATTATGTTATATTAGGCTGTTACATTTGGACTGGGAATGTTAAAGTCCAGCTTTATTAATGAGTAATAATACATTTAGGGATAAGTGTAGGCTGAGTTGTACAGGTGTTTTAAGCCATAAGACAAGAAATTTAATTCAGTGGAAATTTAATTCACCTGGGCAACAGATATATAATGAAATAAAAGATATGTGATGTGATCTGACTAATAAAAGACACCTTGAATACTCGTAAATTTTGGCCACATTTCCAGGAAATGTAGGATTTAAGGAACAGTAAAACACATGAGATAGTGAGTGCATGGCATATGATCAGAATATAAAAAAGTGGGCACTATTTTATTCAAAAAATAAAAGGGTGTGCTCTCTCAACCCCAAAACACACAATTAAAGATAAGAAACGAATAGCCCAAAAAAGGAGCGGGAAGAAGAAATACGCACAAGCTAAGTTGATATTTGGATTTATTAAGTAGCTCTGGTAATATTAGAGGATGATTTTATAAGATTACATAGTATTACTTTATGAAAGACTTATTTATAAACAACATTTTGGATCGTGGTGAAGGTTTATAAAAAGATTTTGGATGAGAAAAATAGAAGTAGTAAGACGACAATTTTAAGAGAAGAGAGATCAGAGAAACGAAGAAGGGAAAGGTGGAACAGGAAAAAGTCAGGAGATAAGGAGGTATGAACTCCCCTATTCATCACTTATAACTGAAAAAAATTTGCAATACACTTTAAGATTCCTGTAAGATACACTAATAACTGCCTTCAGCAAAAATTAAGGTCAATTGCTAGGTTTAGTTTGTTGTGTTTTTATCCAAACATGTAGGCAATCCAAAATGTTTTTAATCCAGAGTATCTTTTTGTCACCACATAGTCAACAGAATTCTATCCACTCCACTGCTTATCTCCTGCTTTACTAAGGTAATGCAAAAAGTTCAGAATGGATTAATGTTTTAAACAAATACAAAGAAATGGGTGGCAAAAATATGGATTCATGAAGATAAAAAGCACTTGTGATTACCCTGAGGCTGTAAAGCCTGAGTAATGTTTGTGGTAGAGAAGAGGAAAAGTTAAAATGCAATGAAAGTCAAGAAGGCTGTTGTGGATTGCTCAAAGGGAAGTAAAAGGCTTAGGAATGGCAATAAAAAGCCCCCATATGACAGCTAAAATCAGGTAGTGTTTGAGGGTGTATCTTATCCCTGCTATGTTTCCTAACCTGAGCCAGAGGGATGGGCCTCCTAATTATGTGTGTCATCTACGGGAAAGTAGCCAGCAGACAAATGGAGCTGGCATCCTGAGTAGGCTCTGAAATTAAAAAGTACTGTTTTAATATAGAAATAGCACAATCTCTCTTTTGGAGACTAGTCAAGAAGATGCAAATCATTAGATTTCAACTTACTCCATTTTTCAGTGTCATTTTCATTATTTGAAAGCTTAAATATAACTTTTTAATAGAAACTGATCTGGGTGCTTTTAGAGTGTCATCTTTAATAGCAAAATGGATAGCTTATCTACTGAAGCCAGTAGTCTTCACTGTTAAAAATTGGAGTGGGCACAAATGGTGCCTTTAGAATGACATGAATGAATAGACATGAAAACTATATAAAACCTCTGCTCTACTGTTGCCCAGGTTTGAAAATAAAAACCTTTGTTTCAAAAGAAATTCTGACAGCAGTTCTGGAATGTAGATCTTGTACTACGGAAAAAATGAAGCAGCACCTGTTGGAATGTGAACTATCCGTACAGCACTATCTGTGGTATTGACATGCTGGCCTCCAGCTCCACTAGCTCGCTTTGTTTCTATCCGTAGATCTTTTGGACTAATTTGCAGCCTCATCTGTCATGGGAGACAGAAAAAGAGGAAAAAAGCATTTTATGGTGTTCTTTCTAGACAGGTATCAAATATGCACAGTCAGTTTATTTTAGAAGGCACATTCATGCAAGATCAAACTTCTGAAGGTTTATGAATAGTAGTTCACATCCTCTTATAAACATATTAACAAATTTTGGTAATCACATTGCAATGCATCACGACAGAACCCCAGAAATCAGCCAAATCGTAACTTAATATATAACCACCCCTTAGCACTAACTTCCCCCTCTTCTGAGAGCTCTGCATCCTCTTCCAGCAGAGTTAACCAATATTTGAGCTTGATCAGATAGTTTTGAAATAAAATGGAAGATATTCCCTTTTCTGGCTCTGCAGTGGAGCAAAAGTTTCTGTGAGGAAGGAGCAAGACAATTTCAAGGAAGTACAGGAAGGAGTACCATCTTTGACAATCTGCTAGGTCAGCACGAAACTAAGATCAAAACAAAGCTTTAATTCTTAGCCCATTGGTTTCAACCAAGCAAATATAGCAAGATTGAATTATTACCCATGTACTTTAGAACAGGCAAGTGAGGGCACTACAAAAATGGGGAAGAGAAAGTGCTAAAAGAAGTAATCTACGAGCCTGGTAAAATGACTCAGTCTTTTGTTACTTTGCAGAAAATATGCAAGGCAGTCACAGTGAATTTTCAAGTCATAGTCAAGTAAGCTGTCAGTGACTTTCTTGAAATTAGGATTATGAGAAAAGACAGAAAATATTTCATCCCTGTGATAAAAATAAAAACCAAATATGACCTACTTTAAATTTAAGATTTGAAAAGTCATTAAGTGAGAATAACAAGAGAGGCAGAACACACATTGGTCCTGGTAATGTCTGTTAGACTAAAAGATAACTATTACCTCAGTAGGTTGGGGTAATATTGCAACAGTCATCGTGCTGGTGTGAATGCGTCCTTGTTTTTCTGTCTTTGGTACCCGCTGAACACGATGCACTCCTCCTTCAAACTTCATGTATTTGTAAGCCTCAGCACCTGCTATACTGGCCACTGCATGTCTTAGGCCACCTTAATTACAGAAGAAAAACAGTTGTAAACCTTTAAGAAGAACTGTTGGTACTATGCTGTTATACTTCAGTGTATTTACACATCACTGGCATCACTGGTTTCCTAAAATGATGAATTTACCATTTAAACATTTGGGCAAAATTACACCAAAAATGCAAAAAAAATCTTAAAGCCATACATATTTACTCACACGGTATCTCAAAAAGGAAACGACTGTCAAATTCTTTTTCATAGAGCCCAATTAAAATTTTTATATACAATTTTTTATACATTTTATATACACTTATATATATTTTTTTCCTGGAGCGAACAGAATACAGGTTCTTGCACCTCTGACCAATACCTCCAGCAAAACACTTGACAGCAACATCCTACAAGCTTGGAACTTGGAAGTCAAGCCCAAAGCAATCATGGCTTAAGGACGGAGTTTGTTGCTCCACTAGTTTACGACATTCTTGCTCTTCCTTGTTTGCTGGTGTGCAGTGTAAGTGAAGGATCAGAGAAGGGATGGCACTGTGAATGAATATAATTTTTCACCCATTTTTGTTTTTAGTGCAGCTCAATTCCCAAATCCCACTCTCAGCACAGTGGATGGTGTGCTAAGGGAATGACTGAAGAAGACACAGGTGGCCTTGAAAAGAGTATTGCTTTTCAAGTCTTGCAATATGAAACCACAGCTGAGGAAAAGAAGAGGCACATATTTCTCAGAAATACTGGTTTGGGCTATCTCTCAGACTAAAGAACTCAACCATAGGGACAAGACAGCAGCTTTTTTAAAGAGGAAAATGAAGACAACACAGAATCTGAAAATGTCCTGCAGAGCAGGAAAAAATCATCAGCAAGAACACAGGCCAGGTTTCTCACCTCCATGGACAAGGTATGCAAATGTTTTTATTCTACAGAAATTTAATGTTTGCTCACAACTTTATTAAAACACAGTCATGTTTGCAGAAGATAACTTAAACTGCCTCTTCCTCTTACATGTAATTTTTGTCCTTCTGCTTTTAAAATTTATAGTGATATGTGTGCCTACAGTGCTTAGCATAAGATGACCAGGAAACTGGTTCAAATGACAGGTATTTAGATCATACTGCTTCAAATAGACTATTACCAACACAGGTTTATTATGAACTGCAGCCAAATCTAATGAAATTTCAACAGACCTTTTACACTGGCAGACATGGTTTAGGCTTGTCAAATACAGTTAGCTCTTGAGAACTATGTGTTTGCCCCTTTCATATAAAATGTCCCAATCTATCCTGAAATCTGATTTACTCAGAACAAGGGTATGAGTTTGCACTCATGTTTTATGTGGCATCTTACATCCAGATTGGGGAAAAGTCCCACATCTGTGTCTCTGCCTGCCACTACAGGATGAGAAGCAGTGGATAAATAATGACATGTGAGTTTGTGCTTTAACATGTGCGCTGAATCTTCAACATGCTATTTTTGCACAGTGGCATTCCTTGGGGCAGGTCAATAAAGTCATCTAAGAGTTGACTGTAACTGATTTTTTACTGCAGCTTTATTTAACATTCACCTTGCTCACACATGCTCACCTTCAGATTTCAAATTCAGGAGTTCTCTGAAATAAGGGAGTTTGACATTTTAACATAGGACCTTGCTTTTGCTCATGCAATCAATAAAAATGGAATGTGGGTAGGATGTAACAGCCTAGTGTCACCAGCATCTTTAGCCTCGTTCTTACTCAGCACAGCACAGACACATTGAACCTGAGGGTTCAAACATCCATTCTGTTGGCTGTGCCATATATAGAAATACCTTCCCAATTTATTTCCAGCATCTGTTTTGGTAAGATGTGGTTACAGAAAAACAAAAAAAATACACTGCAAGAGGTTGACAAAAGCTAGGGATGTCTCTATTTTTCCCAAGACTTACATCCTAAATGTTCATTTTGGTGCACAGACAAGCCCTCAGCAAAACAGATTTTAAAATAAACATATAAACATTAAAAAACCCTAGCCCTTTCAAAGAGAAAATATAGACAGATATATACTAGATTAACATATCAGTTCAACTTCTCATTTAAGGCATTAATGAGAATATCTCTGAGGGTGTGGGCTGCTTGTCTGCACAAGGACTGAGCTTTCAACAAAAGGGTAGCCAAGCCTAACTCCCTTTTTCTTTTAATCATAGGACTATAAGCTGAGTCAGACCTGACTTAGAATTAATCCAGAACAAGGCTTTTAAGCCAAATCAGTGGACTGATCCAATTAGCACGGTAGCCTCAAAACTGCTAGAGCTAAGAAGGAAAAAACATACAGCTGCCTGGAAGGTGAGCCAGGCCTTGCTTAAGCTGACTGCAGCTGTGCTCTGAAGGTGTACAAGACTGCTGGGGTTTACCTGATGCAAGTCTCGCCTCAATGGAAAGGGCAACTCTCCTCTCCTCCTAGTATGTGAAAGAAAGAAGATTCAGACCCTTCCTCTTTTCTGTTTACACTAATCTAACCTGTACAATGTTCATTCCATTTACTTTAGAAAAAGAAAGTAAAGAGATTTCTACTGGCTTTGAAGGCTGAACTGGTTCAGCTCCCGGCAAAGCGTTTGCCTGGTAATGAATGGGGATGAACGTGACTTTGCTCTTTCAGCAACAAGATGCACTGTAACACGAAGCTTCTCATCCCTGCCTCCACTTAAATTGTAAAAACAGTTTACTTGGCAAAGGACCTCTTGACCATACAAGAAGTTTATTAATATTAACAAATCTAGATTATACAAAATAAAGAATTAAAGTGTCATAAAATTTTAAAAGAAGTATATTAATTGAATCATCAGCAGCCACTCTAGAAGGGAGTCTGAGTTCATGTTCATCAATTTGAAATGAAATACTTTCTAAGAACTCTAAAGAAAGTTATTCGAACATTTTACAAATATAACACTTTTAAAAATCAAATTCCAATATAGATTTTAACAGCTGTTACAAATGAGCTATATCCAAACATCTCATTTCCTTATTTTATAGATGAGATAATATTACAAATAAATTTAAGATGTTTTAGATTAAACTCCAATAATTATTTTAATAAAACTGATTGCTCTCTGCCAATAGATCCATAATAATAAACAGATTTTCAATCTTTCACCAAACTAATCTATAGACATTAAAGCATTAGGTAACTAAGTAGACCAGTGTAGCCAAATAAAGTTTACATAATCTTTATTTCTAAAAAAAAAAAAAGTTAAACCAACATACCTGCATGACTTTCTAAATTTCCTTCTGCCAAGCACTTGTCTTTCAATAGTTTTAAAATGTAGAAATGAAATTACTGAAAGACAAGTTTTCTTTGTAGCACTTTAGCATTTTAATCGTATTTCTGAAATCAAGTTTCATTCCCAAATACAGAAGCTGAGGAAAACTGCACTCAAACATTCAAACAATATTCCACTTCTAAAATTACGACAGCGTAAATTAACTTCCTTTACTTAGGAAATTAATATGTCATATGAATGAGAGTTTCAACTTGAATTAAGAAGTTAAAGTATTTTCATTACTGACCTATCTCACTGGGAAAGTACTCTAGTATTTCAAATTTCCACTTTTTATAAGCAGCATATCGTTGATACATATCAAATATCTCCGAGGTGAACAGCATGGCTTCCTGCCCTCCAACTCCAGCAGTTACTTCCATGACAAGATCGCTCTCATCTGTTTCTTCTGAAGGAACCAAAAGCAACACTATCTGTGAATACAAAAGCACCCAACTAAGACTCCTCTCTGGCACTGCTATCCACACCTGAGACAGTATAAAACGCCAAAGTCTGATCTAGGCTGTGTTCTCCTGCCCTGAGGGCAGGTTTCAGCCGGGCAGAGGTGTGTAAGGGTGATGCTACATTGCAGGAAGGCTCCCTGTGTCTGTTCACAGTCACAGGAGCTACACAGGCCTCTCTCGAGAGCCACGGAACTTCACAGAAGTTTTTAATTCATCAGGAGCACTGTGAGGATAAACCACAAGATACATGCCTGTTCTTGCAAGACAACTGAATATCTCCCTTCTAACCAGATTTCTCTGTAATTCCATCTCAGCTGCAGAGCTAAGAAGGTATGGATGTCCAGGAGCACAGTCCTTCAACAACAACGCAAATGTATTATTCATTTATTTATTTTAAAAAGAAAAGCCTGATCTGCAGAAGAAAGCTACACGAAAACCGAAAAAAACTGTATCAAAATTTTGCTTGCTGGATCAAAACTCTGGTTGATTTGCAAATGCTTTTATATCCTCTTCCTTTATTAGCATTAGGTGATGTTTCTTTCCACAGATGATAACTTCTTTTGGCAGAATCATAAATATTTACAAAAAATATTCCTAAAGTGACTTCTGTGTTGTTGTCAGAGGAGTAAAGAATGTGACCATAGCGGCTTTTACTTCAACAGTACTATTAAGTTAAAACAGTCTGTTTACGTAAAGATCTTTTTCTTTTTTGTTAAATAACATAGATACTCTGTAAATATTATATAAAATAGCAGCCTAAAGTAGTTACACAGTATTAAATTTTTTCAAAACCATTGGTGAGTGATACAACATAAGCTTAACATTTTCAAGGGCTAAGGCGTTTGACATCCATGAAGGTACACCCAGAAAAGACAAACTATAGCACCTACTTAAAAAGATACTTTGATTGAAACACTTTCAGGTACAAACAGGCACTTGCTTACAGGATGTCTTTAGAGCACCTGATTTTTTCATATTCCTTATCTAACAGATGCTATTGGACGAGTATAACTAGCACAGAGAGAAAGAGAAGAGGAATTTATCACATATATCTTGACGAGAATCATACAATGGTTTGGGTCGGAAGGGGCCTTAAATATTACCTAGTTCCAACACTCCCAATAAGACAATTTGGCTTTGTTAATTTAACAACGGCAAGCAAACAGAGGCTTTATAGGGGTATCTAACCTGTTGCTTCAGTTCAGCTATCTCTTCTTCGCAGGAAGCAATTTCTGTTTCTGCAAGCTTCCGGAAATCTTCGTTCTCATCTGGAATAGTTGAGTATGGTTAATCCTCAAACTTGTATCAGTGCCATTCTGAGAAAACCTTCTGAATAAATAACCTCATGAAGAACTTACTCTACCAAACCACGCCCCCCCAAAAACCAAACTACCACACCCCCTCCACAACACACTAAACCTGTCAGAAAATCAAATTACTAATATGATCTGTAAAAAAGATACTAAGTACATATTAAGTGTTTTCTAATCCTGTGCAGGTATAAGACATGAGAAAAATCTGAAATAAAAGAAGTTCCGCTTAAACATCAAAAACCAAAATCCAAGCCAATGAGAAAAAAAATTACTGTGCTGGTGGTCAAACAGTGGCACTGATTGCACAGATTGGTTGTGAAGTTTCATCCTTGGAGATACTCAAAACCCAAAGTTGAGGGAAACCCTGAGCAACTTGTGGGTGACCCTGCTTGAGCAGGAGGGTGGACTGAGTGATCTCCAAAGGCCCTTCCCACAGCAGCCATTCTGTGGCTCTAAAAACCCTATTTTCTGTATTTCAGTGTGGCAGAAACATCAGGGATTTAAAGAGCACAGCGGCTCCACAACTGGCACTCTTTGTTAAAAGTACTAATACCCCTTCCACTGTATGCTAAAACCTGAATACTACAGTTCTAGGCAATATTTAATCATCTAACGAAGGTCTACTGAACCTAAAGTACTCCTTTTCTACATTTTGGTTTTCTAACTGCTATCAAAATGAAGTTTGATTCTGGGTAAAAAAAATATTCCATTATTTGGCAGCACTAAAAGTGTGCGGCTACTGACACAATACAAAGTCAAATACAAAGTGTGGAGACGGCAGATTCAGGTGCTGAATCGTCTATGAAACGTCTATGACTGCCAAAACGGAGACACGCAGGCGGGCTGGGCTGTCTTAGCAGCAAGGGAAAGATGGATTAAAAAATAACCACTAAAACTTTTAAAGTTTTCTATCCCCAATCAGTTATCTTTGTTTTATATGAAATAGGTGCTCTTCCAGTATCAGCACTTCCCATGCCGGCGGAAGTACTTTCCCCACTCACTCGTACCCTTGACCTCTGCTCGGGCCGTTTCTTTGCCTCCGGAATGCCCGAGGAGCCCGCCCCGGGCTCTCGGAGGTGACACGTGTGTCACCGTCATTCCCCGCACCCGGTGACTCGAGCCTCGCTCTCCCGCCGCCCGGGCGCGCCCCCGCCAGCCGGGCAGGTGCGCGGCGCCACGCGCCG
>VZRV01004813.1:341265-416100 GCA_013398115.1 Falcunculus frontatus | reverse complement strand
CGCCCCGCCCTCGCCCCGCGCCCGCGCCTCCAGCAGCCGGCGCAGGGAAGGCGCGGCGAACAGCTCCTCCAGGCTGGGCCCCGCGCTCAGCCCGCGCCGCGGCGGGAGCGGCCATCCCACCGGCGCTGCCTGGAGGCTCCGAGGGGGCAGCGCGGCGGCCCGGCAGCCTTGAGCCGCGCGGAGGGCTCGCGAGAGCAGCCGCATGTCCAGCTGGAGCGGTAGCGCGGCCGCCCTCCTGTCGCCCGGGCGTCTCTGCCGTGCCGGAGGCGCCCGAACGCGCTCGGCAGCCTCCCTTCCGGGTTTCCGGAAGTTGCCGAAGTGGCTCGGCGCGGGCCTCGGTCGTAGTCGGAAATTATCGGGTCTGCGCTGGCGGAAGCGGCCGAAGCGGTTCGGTGTCTCTCGGCGCGCGCTGGCCCGCGTTGGGGCGGGCGGGCTCTGATTGGCCAGCGCTGACGGGGCGGGGCTCCGCCTCAAGCCCCCGGCCGGGCACCCCGAGCTCCCCCTGCAGGCCCCGGAGGGGGGGTTTTAGTCATTCTGAACCAAAAAAAGAAATCAAAAAAGCCTCAAACCCCCCAAATCCTCCGTACCCCAAGCTTATAGCAGGACTTCTGGGCAAGAGCCTCGGGGTACTAAGGTTTTTACCGGGGCGGTTTAAAGGCTGCATAGGTGAAAGTGAGGTTGGTGGGAAGTGAGAGGTGGGACTTTGGGTATCCAGGTTACTCTTGCAGACCTTCTCCTCTCTCTCTAGAAGAAATCTTCAGAATTAAAGTACACTGAGAAGGAACATGCAAATATTGTGAAAGGATGCCCCCACAATGAAAGCAGGAGCAAAATTAACTACATAGAAGAAAATAAATGAATTGTCAGAGGTACAAAAAAGGGCAATTGAAAGTGCCTTCACATCAGAGATTAGCGGTGAGACTAAAAGACAACCCATTCACAAAATACAGATCTGAGTACAGTGTTTTACATCAAAGTTTAAAGTGGGAAGGCAGCGAGGATGCAGCCATTTAGGAACAGTGGTGTGATTTGTGTTGTGGGATGATCTGGGCAAATCCCTCCTGATATGCAGGCCATGAGTGCATATTAACCTTGTTTTAGATAACATAATTAATGAGATTCTTGGCTAAACTCAAAACAGTTTGAAGAATATACTTTATTATAAAAATGTGCAACTATGCATAAAAATTTATTAGGCAGTATTTTATATTACAATCATTGGAGGAGTCAGAGTTGTGTCCTTGCCTTTCTTCTGTCCTTGTTCATGTCTTACCAGAACTAGGCAATCATCTCTTACAACTAAATTACACTGTTGGAATAATAGTAACTTCCTTATGAAACACAGTAAATTGGTATTTTCATGAATGTAATATCAATAGCAAGAGTAATTCTTGTAAACCTAAGTAGCTTTGGTAGTCAGAAAAGAAAACTTGGAAGTTTTTGTTCTGTGATGGAAATCTGAAGACCAGTCTGAGAATCTGCTATTCAAAATATTAAAAATTAAAATTAATGGTTAGATAAAAATGTTATCCTGTGATTTTAAATGCACATTTTTGGATAAGGTGTATTGGCAAAATACATTGTAGCAATAATTTATAAGTAAAAATCACACTTGAAGACCTTTGCAGAGAATGTACAGTCTGTGTGAGTTGTCTGACACTGATAAAAACCCCAGACCATCACTTATGAAATCTCTCGCACCAAAAGCTTCCCTTGCACCCACTACTGCCTGCCCATGAAGCTCCTTGAAGTCTTATTCCAGAAACATAAAGGAAAAATTACAAAATATATGCTTTAAGAGACAAAATATTTTGATGTTCTGTAGCAATGAATGAGAGTCTAACTGCTGTGTGAGCCCAGCTTGTGAAGAGACCTATGGAAAACTCAAGAAATTTAGAGTAAGGAGTAATTTAAGATAAAACTTTTGAGGGGAAAAAAAAAAGTAGTCTGAGACTGATGGTCAGTGTTCAAATCACCAGAATCATATCCCTGTTTTAAATGAGAAGGGTGGATTTCTACAGAGTTCATGGATAAAGGAAGGGGCAAAATCTGGCTTTTGGTATAATGTTAAACTAATATGCAGACCCTGTTTCTGTCAAGTTTTTGTCCAGCTGATTTTGGCCCTGTTATTGCTTTGTTCTTTCATCCCACCAACATCACTTGTACTGCTGGTAGAAGTATTTAGGACATGTTCAAATAGGGCAGATGCTTTGTCACTGCAAATGTACGCAGGGAATTGGTGAACAGGACCAGACTTTGTCTCTGTGTCCAAGTCTCAGGATGTGCTACAGTGCTACTCGTGTCTCTTAAAAAACAACAGCATTATAGGCTGAGAAAAAGCCTATTTGGAAGCTGGCAGTTAGACAAGGTTCAAATCAACTTGGAGAAGACATTGCAGCTGTCTATGTGTAACCCTAATTTTTGGCTTTGTTGGATTTGATAAGGACTCAGGCTCTGTTGGATGGGTCAACAATGCCATGAGCAGGCTCACAGACATTGTGGAAATACAGGCTTTACTCCTTGTGGTGTAGAGAGTTGCTGAAGTTAGAGACTTTCTTGTATCAGCTTTGATTGCTTTTGAATTGGTGTTGTGGAATACTCCTGCTAAATGGCTTTTGCAACCACTTCCCGCATATGAAGTTGTGGGTTCCTGAGCGGGCTCACAGCATGGTCAGTCCAGCAAGCTGCCCTTACTGAAAAAGCCCCCTGCCTGATTTTAGATATTGGCTCCACAGACATATGTTCCTTGTAATTGAATTTGCTGCCTAGGGAATCAAGTTTGGCGTGAAGTGACACATTAAACCCTGGCTGTTGAAGGTAGAGTGTAGGTCTCCTTTATTTGCTAGGTTTAGACCACAGCCTAGCAGCACTTCAGCATGCTTTTAATTTAAAAAATAGCTATTGCTATCTGAAGTCTGGTTTGTGTCCACTTTCTGTTGTCCTGCAAATGGACTATGTGGGCTCCACGGGTACTAAAGTTTGCGTTATGGGCTGGCTGTGGATGTTTAACCTGCAGCCCCACCACCTGTGTCACCAACCTGTCTTTTGTCCATCAAACCTCTAGTGTCCTTCATACCACATGTGCCTTCAGGCTAATTTGAATGCTCATGATACTGTCTGTGTGTTTTGCTTCATTCTGAGTATCCGAAACTACTTTAAGTTCACTTATGTGAAAGCTGACTGTAAACAGCTAAGTTGAACATGTGTAATACAATATAGATTCAGTTTCTTTGCAGCCTAAAGGACAGGAGGGTACAGAAGCGCTCTGCTTATTTTTGGATCTTTGGCATTAGGCTCTATTTGACAGAAATTTTAAACACTGGGCAAAAGTGACAAAAACATAATTAACTTTCTGTAGTGCACTTGCTGTATACATTCTCATGAAAAACTGAAATACAAGTTAAATACATACTTATTTTATTCCAAGCTATAGAATAAGTGTATTTAGGCAGTTTTTCAAAGTGTATTGTACACTGCATGCACAATAAATCAGTTTAATAACTTGACTGTTTTACAATTTGTGTTCAAAGAACTGTATGATAGGCAATGAGATCATGTTACGCCATGACTTATTGTCCATTTGGACCACATCCATTTTTGTCATAAAAAAATTTGGGAAACCCAAAATGATAAACGAAATGTATATTAAACATTTTAATATAAGCATTTGCTCCAAGAAAGAAACTTTACATGCTATGTTCAATTTTTAAATCCCTCCCAATAGAGGATTTTAGACAATAAATTTTGAACGTGATTTCATTGCTGTATTACACTGAAGATTGGTGTAATATTTTTAAAAATGATGTCACAGTTTCCAAATACAGATTTTGGAATCTTATGCTAGAAATCAAGGTAATATTTTAGGGCCTGCACATCTAGCTTTAAAACTGTCTTGAAAGGATGACTTGTCTGTGTTGACAAGAACTTCTAACTGTGTGAAATATCTTATAAAGATAGCTTATGATTAGCAGGTCACCATCAAATAGTAACATTAAGAATATTCAAGTCTACATTTGTCAAGACTTATGCATGCAGTTTTGTCTCTTACACATTGCTTAGATGTGTGCACTAAATGTGTTGTGCCTCAAACACCAACAACTTGAAATTACACTATGTAAATATATACATATATGATGCTGTATATGTTTAGTACCAAGTAAATATAACTAGTCAAATGATACTAAACATATGTAGGACCATAGTTAAATTCCAATTAAGAAAAAAGCGAGAAAAATTATTTTTTTCTAACAGTATTTCACAGTAGAAGGAGGCAGTCCTTTCTCACTGATTTTTCCCCCTCAGGATTTGTAAACATCATAGCTTGTATTCTATCAGTATAATAATTGAATATTTTATTCATAATGGTAAGTAGCTAACCAACATGAATAAAGTTGTCATAACACAGTAACACTTTCAGACAAAACAGGTATTTATTAAAAGAAACATTTATAAATATTTTGTCTTGCATTTTAAACTACATTTTCATAAATAACAATATTTAAAAGTGCTGAATATGGTAGGATAGTCAGCAATGCCACTGTAAACAGATTTGTTTTTTCCACTTTGCAGATTTTTGTTTTAGATCCCATTTTGTCAAACACTACAACAGTTAAAATATTTGCATAGGGAATAGAGAATAGCCCTTTTAATCATCTCCTGAATTCTATATAAATTACAAAACCAAATGAGTTTAAGAAACAGTTTGTTAAATTGTTCATATATATATCCAAAAAAAGCACACAGGTTTCAAGTAAAAAGAATGACTAAAAAATTCCCCAAACCTGCTATCTGAAGCATGTTCAATAAATTAAGAAAATGAGAGGTAGTAAAACAAAGGGAAAAAAATAAGCCCCAGAAGATAAACTAAGACCTGCATCCTCCCAGTTACTGTGTCACAGCAGACCTGCCTCGGCAGCAGCAGCTCCCACCAAAGCCGGCACCGGAGGCTGCCCGCAGGAAGTAACTGAGTAGTTGGAGCCAGCTGTGTTTGGGCCAGATTCCACTCAAGGACACAACTGCCAGACCTTCCAGTCCAACCGAAAGCGATGGGCTTATGCCATGTTTAGTCCTATGTAAGTGAGAAGAACCTTGCCTCGTAAGTCTTAGTATGGTTGTCAGTATTAAATATATATATATACACACACACAAATATATATATATATATATATTTAACAAGTATTCAGAGCAATTTCTTGGTATATCTTTAGCAGTTTATGAGGGATGCTAACACTTGTTTTGCTTGTATATGGTAGGTATGAAGATGGGGTTTTTTTAAGTTCCAACTCACCATCTCTTTAAACATCAAAATGTGTCCTGAAACTGGACATTTTTTGATAAAAAGGCCAAGCAAACACCTATTAAAAACACCATGGCAGCCTAGTGATGGGAGTACTGTGCTGCCTTAGCTCTGATTAAGGGCTCAGCACAGGAATCTTTACCCAGGAAAGATACCCATTGTGTTTCTGTAGGCATTTTGCTTGGGTAAGATCTGTGGGTTTAGAAGCCCTTGACGTTTGGTTTAATATTACTCTCCAAACCCCCTGTTTTCAAGGAGTTATTCAAAATCAATGAGGCTAGAAGCTAAGATAAGTCTTCTTTAACCCGCCACCTCATAAAACATTACTTCATTTAAAAACATTTTTTACTGGATTTAGCTTTCAAAAAAAAATCTTACAGAACAGATGCAATTCATCAAAATGTTTTAAAATGCTCTAAAATGCTACATGTAGGCAATCTTTTATTAAATTTCTTTATTCAAAAAACTAAATTATCAAGCTTTTTGTGTTGTTTCTTGTTTCTTTTTTTTTTTTTTTTTTTTTCTGAAGTACATAACATTATACAACAGTGTTAGAACTGGATAGCCAGTCTTTAATAAATCAATTACAGTATCTGACATCTGAAATGTACATTGAAAATCTTTGTTCTTTTAACAATTAAACAATATCAGCGCATAGATTGTGTCACCCAGAAATGGATCCCTTTAAGTGATTTGTGCTTTTTTTTTTCTTCTTTTATTTTTTTTTTTCTTTGACATTGCAAACTCTGTAATGAAAATGCCACAGTTTTGGCAGTGAACAACCAGAGGAATCCTCCGCTTGATTTATTTTAAATAAACAGTGATAAATAGCTCTTTTTCTCTGTACAGAAATATTGGCTTCAAAAAGTCAGTGTATTGTACTCAGTAGAGCATGTAGAGTAATGCTACACCTTAAAAATTGGCTTTTTAGTTAGTGATGTTAAAAAATGCAAGCCTCTTTCTGGTTTGCTGCAATTGTTTCTATGTACCATAGGACTGTATTGCACAAAAAAAAGTTTTTAAATACAGATATAATTTATGTTATTGGATTAAATATTGCAACAACTAAGTGGTAAGTGAAGCAGTTTTACCTTGCACATGCAGTGTGAGGATACACAAGGAGATTGTTCATAAAACTACAAATACATCATTGC
The DNA here is from genome assembly GCA_013398115.1 of Falcunculus frontatus. Lineage (NCBI taxonomy): Eukaryota > Metazoa > Chordata > Aves > Passeriformes > Falcunculus > Falcunculus frontatus. The sequence continues at coordinate 409,650 of VZRV01004813.1, read as the reverse complement.
AATCTTGACTGCAGTAGGGTGAAAGGAGTGTGAAACAAATGTGTTTTGGCAAATCCATTGTTCCCCTCCCACGCCATCTTGAGCAAGGAGGACCTTGGTAAAAATGTAGACAGAGATCATAATATGTATTTGTTTTCTTCACAGTAGCCTGAGTAGTGCTAAACTGCAGTTCTCCAGGAACCCAGCTCCAGATGTTATTAAACTACTTTTCTTCCATCCCACCCACCCCCCCCAAAAAAAATCAAGTTATTTTGTTTGAAAACTAAAACTAAGTTTCAGAAGTAGAGCCTGTAATACTTTCAACAAGAGACTTATAAATCTGAGAGTTCAAAAACCTTGGAAAAGAGTCTCTGTGCATCAAGGTGTATATCTGGAGCTGGGCATCTTCATACATGTGAGGGCTGGGATCCAACAAGTTTCTGTTGATTACTTCTCTCACCCGGGAATCAAGACTAACCTGAAGAAGATGAGCACAGAATAATAAAACAATAACATTGGAAAAGCTGTAATATGTATCTTTATTTCTCAGGGCTCCATTGAACATGCTGTGTTTATCAGTTATTCAAGTAATGCTCTGTGCTTCTTTCAGAACCATCACACAATTACTGTGAAATGCACTAAGACCATCAACTCTATTTCAGTTTTGACTTGGTCTTTGCATCTGTCTTAAGATCTGTACAATGAAATGCAGCTGCAGTTTTCAAAAATATATTATTTTGCCTTAAAAAACGTATGTATTTAAAATTATTTCTTTGAGATGAATGTTGAATTATCCTCATTCAGAGAGCTGCAGGTTTTTTTTCTGAGCATTTGTGGTTAAACCTTGGGAAGATTTCTATTCATCATTCTTATCTGGCTGTCCTAGAGATTTTTTTTCTGTTTTTTTTTTTTTTTTTTCAGGCACTACGCTTGTTCTTTACAAATTACCCAGGCATTTTTGTCATTTTTATTGTGTTACTCTCCCCATGAATATTAACTATTTCAGATTTGTTCTTCTTTTCAGGATTCTTTAACATCTGGTAATTTATACTTTCAGGAGATCATATATCCATATTGAAGTTGTTAGCAAGTTTCAGTTTTAGCTTCTCATTTACTTACCATTTGTGATGAACTCCTGTGCCTAGGCAGAAAAGGACATATTATGTTTGGGATGAATGCACAGATGATTTTAGAATATCCTTTAGAAATATGAGTGAATGTACAGTTTATCCACAAAATGCTCTAAAACCTAGTAGATTAATGTGTTCTGGATTAAATGAAATGGCGGTAGCAGCAAAACCCACTGGGACCAGCAAGGGTTTACTCAGCTAGGAAGAAAAGGGCTAAAATCCTGAGTAGAGAAATGCTAAGCAGTGATCAGTTAAGATACTGTGATTGCAATCTGACCCCACTGCTCTGCAACCATACAAAGATATTCATACTGTCTGAAGGATTGACTTCAACCCTGGAAAGCTCCATGTATTAAGATCCATGTAAGATACTTTGACACATGAAGGATGGTAACCAAGATGAAAACTCAGAATATGTTAGGATGTGTGAGCCTGTGCTTTCGTACATGGTGAAGCAGTCTTTGAAATATGCTGGCGTGATGTGGTACTGTACAGTACAGCACTGAGAAGTAAATATACATTTTCATTCTATCTTCAGTACCAGCTGTAGGATCTGGCATTGTTGGTTTGTTGGCATATTGGAGTACGCTACTGACAGAGCAGACAAACTCACTCTCCTCCAATATTTGCTGTCACTTGGTTTTCAGTCACAAGGCACAACTATGAGAGACCAGTGGGGCTGCTCAGCTGGTGAGTGTGGGCAGGAGTACAGTGCTATGGTAGTTTTAAGTGCCAGTGTTGCAGCCATGTGTCTTCAGAATGTGTTTGAATAGATTTCAAGACCAGTTCATTGCATTTCTGCAGCACAGAAAGGACACACTAAGATTTAAGCAATTCTCCCCCTGACATGCAGGCACACACATTTATGTCAACAAAAACAGTTTGTGGAGCCAATTGGTTCTTCAATATCAAAAATAATAGCTGGGATAAAAAATCCCTCAAATTTGGCAGGATAGTGGGGTTTTGAGCCACTGAGCGTAATAAAAGTTAATTGCATTTAGAGAATGCAAAAAACAAAATTAATTATGGAACTGTTAATTTGCGTTGTATTTTTTCAGTGACCCACTAAAGCCAGATGGCAAAACTAGTTGGAATTACTAAAGGTATTTTCTTACTAAACAGATGAATACAAAGTATCTGTTTAGAACACCAAGACCTTCTGCCTCAATAACTTCTTTACTGAATGAGTCATGCTAAATATTTCAGCTCTTATGCCAAAAGGTAACATCTGGAATGGGATGCCTGGATGAACAAGAATTTTTCAGTTCCCATGCTGTTCTAGTTTATTGCAAACAGTTCTTGCTTGCCTGCTGAGATTTCCAGTGTGGGCAGGAGCAACTGGATTGATGAGATCTGTACGCATCCAGTGCGCCAAGTTTGTGAGTAGCTTTGTTAAACTCTAGGTCAAACAATGCTTAGTTAGTGTTTGAATTTTAAATGCTGAATGGTCTTAGCTTAAAAAGTGAGCACTCATCACATACCTATCTGATAAAAATATGGTATTAGAAGAAAAACTTATTACTAGCTTGCTGTATTGGCAATTGTATTTCATTCCAAAGCAAATGTAGATACTATGGCGCAAGAGAAGATAATGGCGCTATAAATCCCTTTTGGCTTCATTCATATGAATTAAGTTGCAAATTATTACTGAATGCAGTGAAGAAGTAAAATGTAGGAATCATGTCCACAGTGAGCATAAATTACGCCATTGAGTAGGAATTCAAATGCACTGCACGGAGGCAAGGCAAAGAAGATAAATGTACATGATGTGGCCTAAGAAAAACTCTTCTATAGTGCTCACATATTTATAGATATCTCTGTATGACAAAACATGGTTTGATAGGGGATGCTTTTTCTTTACTACAGGCAAAGATAATTTCAAAATTTGTCTATTTCAGTTAAAGGATTGAAGAAAACCTTATATAATTTCCTAGATATTATACATTTCATTAGATAAAATATGTAATCTTCATTCTTGGACTCTCACATAGGAACAACCAGCGGAAATTTGGATTTTCTCCCAGACAGCTGTAGCAGCAGATAAATCTATAATGATTCTGATTTAAATTCCTTGATTTTGGTGCTTTTTCTCCAGAAATCCATTTGCATTACTTACTTCCTCTCTCTGTAATGCTCTCATGTAGCATTACTAAGAAGCAAACCTATTTCTCAGCCTTCTCTTACTGGAGTTTTAGAGCCTTATAGAGAATTTGGATGTGTTGCGACTGGTAATGCTAAATGGCCCAGTGCCTGCATCTCTACTGTTTCTGCCCCTTCCTTTCCTGATTTAATGTTCATACTAAGACTTTCAACTGACAGACTTTCAGACCCTCACCCGGCAGTCCAGGATATAACATTTCTGCTCTGGGATAACAGAAAATGCAAATGTAACATTTACAGCTTTACCTCTTTTGGTGATAGTATAGAAATGTAATCTTCATATATAAGTCTTGCTTTTTCTTCAATAACTTTCTTGTTCTGTTCCTTCTTCAGATCTTCACATGCAAGCCAGAAAAGCAGGTTCTCCTCACTATACTCCGTTCTAAGAAACTCTCTGAAAAGGTTCCTCCCAGCTGGTGTTTTCATCATCTTGTCGAAATTCTGAGCCCAAGACAAAATTTCATCTGCAGTAGGGTTTTGGCTGCAAAAGCAGATATCATTACAAATATGCTACTATTTTTGTAACAATGTTTTCATACATTCGTCCAAAAATTCTCCTTTAGTCCAAAGTGAAAACTGGAAGCAACAAGGCTTCAGCAGTGACAGGGGAATTTTGTTTGCTCTTGACTTATGCATTCATTATCCCAATAGCCCACTAAATGTGTTTAATGTTATGAGACATGCACTTGACTTTCTATGAGTTTTCTTGTAGTGTTCTTAGCCATGTGGCTCAAAGACAAAATCCCACAACAGCACTGAATTCTTGCCTCTGCAGTTAAAGGAGATGTGATTCCAGGAAGCTGGAAATAGGCTCTCTTTCATGAGGAGTTTAGATGACACCTGATGTCCCTGCCTGCCTCTGATGGTGACTGTACACGATCTGGTTTAGGAAGAACAAGAAAAACAAAAGGCTCTTGGCAGCCAAAAGCATACTAATGAGGCCCAACAAAGTAGTAATTCAGAGAGATTTTAAATTAGCATATTTCTCTGTGCTTGTACCTAAGGGTTGCTAAGCTTCCCTCTGTTTCATGCTATTGACCTGAATGATGATCTTTTGGCATGAGATGTGATGGATTTTGCTGGCAAAACTGGAAAGAGAAGAAATGGAGAAAAGTCCTTATTCCCATTTCCTGAAGGAAACTATTTGTGTCTTTTACCAGTGGATGCACTGGGTAAGTGATCAGAAGACTTATTTGTGTCACTAATCCATTAATGTACCAATGAATAGCTTAAGAAAGGAATTCTCCGAATTAATTAACAATTAAATATAGTTTCAAACTTAATTTTGAGCACTCACCCTCTCCTACCTGATCCAACACAAGAGCTTTACTAGCTGTTGTCATTAGCTTCTGTGTAACCATGATGCACAGTAAGTGACATTTGCCTATATAATTTCTGTTCAAGTCAATTTATCAACTCCTACTCTGCGTGCAAGACAGACTGGATGACGATAAGTTATTTGTGATAAATCACAAAGTATTTAACATTTAAACTATCCTGCAAAGTAATGGTAAACTGGATAAAAAAGTTTAAACACAGATTTTAAGGTGAACAGTCCTCTCAGGACTTTGCACTATCTGCTGAGGAGAGAGCAAAGAACCTGCTGAGGTGGATGGGGCTGACAAACAACCTGGGCTCTCTTATTGTCTTTTGGGAAGCTCTCTTCACTATAGTATTTTGTAGAAATTTATGATATTGTCTTCTCATAAAAGACCTTGATTAGCAATAAAGGCGATGAGTTGTTTGGGTTGTTTTTACCATCATATATGTCCTTTAAAGTTGTAATTCCCTTTTTATGGGATTTGAGAACTCAGGGCCCCTGACAGATTACCGTTTTCCCACACACAATAAACATGGGCCTAAGCTTTAGACAGAAGTAGAAGCTCAGACTTTTAGTGTGTTTAACTCAGTTTGCAAGGTATATGTTTTTTGGTTACTTCCCGTGAAACCATAGTTCAAGCTGTTTTATGAAAGGTAGCCATGTTAAAAATCTGGTCATGAAGTACACTTATGACTTTTAGTTTTTCTTGTCTGGATAGACAGGAAAAAATGCTCTCACAGGTAGCAGAGGCTTCTTACAGACGCCCACATATGGAACAGCCTATGCACCTTCCATTCCTCCCAGTGGTTCTTCCCCACAAATAAGAAGCTGTAAAAAAGACTGACTTATGAATGTCTCTGCTATAATTTCATTTTCAGAACTTTACTTCCTTTTGTGTAGAATTTTTTGGAGGAAAAGCAATTAAAAGGACATTCACAAAGAATTAACAGCAAGACAATTCTTGATATTAGTTAAAGACAAAACACTTATTAGACAACAGTTTGACCAACTTACCATTCTTCTATGACTTGGATACTCTCCAGTTTGGTCGTATGTGTTGGCCTTCCTGCATTGTCTCCTCTATCTTCATTCCTAACAGTGAGGCTGCAATGTAGTACAACACTTTATTTTGTCTAGAGAAAGTTAATTTAAAACAATGACTATAGTAATGCAAACTTTTAAAAGATATAGACCTATATAAGGCATCATTTTTCACTCTTGCTTCTAAAATTTTGGAGAAAATTTTTTATAATGACTTTTCCCCTGAGCTCTGATGAATATTAATTTACAGTTGCTATTAGCACATGCATTCTTTTAGAAGCTCACATTTTATCCACTGAAATATGGGCAAATACTTAGAGGTCACTTTTGGAGTGATTTCACTTAGATAACTGAGAATACTAGCAACAGCATGAGTAGGGGGGATATGAATATCTGTATTGGACATTGATATGGCTTTGATGCCCCAGTTCTGGATAGTTTTTCCATCTTTATGAATGTTCCCTTTTCTCTCTCCAAGATACAGCGGCAGTAGATGGCTCAGATACAGAACTTAGCATGTGGCAGCTCCTTATGATTTCCTCTTCTGACCTAAATTTGTTTTCCATTCCAAAAAGTAAAACATACTGGCCTCTGAGCAGAAAGGCATCCATTACCCTCATTTAACCGCAAGCAAGGAAAAAAAAGACTCTCTTTATGCAAGGATGTTTTTAAATTTTTGTTTCTTCTTTTTTGAGCTGCTAACTAGAATCACTTATTTTTCTGCAAATATCTTTTAAATCAGATTTGCTGTAGTGGTAAAGACTTCCTCTGTGTGTGTGTGTTTTCTGTGAATGTCCTGGAACATGGTATTGCCAGCAAACCCACAATTCCTGATAAATACTGAACTAAATTATGTTTTGAGTGACATAGATATTCATATAGAAAACCTGTTTCTGGTAATTAAGCTTAAGAAGTGGAATGTAGTAAGGAGATGGAAATTTCCTTTCATCAGGAAATGTGTCCAGTTGAGAGAAAACAAGCAACCAAGCAAAAAATCTCCTTTCCAATCTCAAGAGCTCTTATTTTGAATATTAAATATTCACCATACAATGATGCTCTCAGTCACTCTAAGTGTTGCTAAAAAAAATGTTTGTAGCATAAAGCTTCTCTCTCCCCCACTAATCTGAACAACTTCTGCTCAGCTCTACGAAGAAATCCCAGCTCTGAGACATCTTTAGCACAAATAATCTTTCTTTATAGGTTCTCTGCATTTATGAGTTTCTTCAACATTTTTTTCAAGCATTTGGCAGAGCTACTAGGTATTCTTAAATACTCTTCTAAAAACCGGAAGTTTAAGCTCCCAGGTAAAGCAGAGCACATATTAAGACTTAAACATTACAAAGACGTACACTTGCAAATGAAGCTCTTTGATACTGGTTGCTCCTTCACTTACCTGCCAAGACCTTAGTTCAGGCCCTTGGTCCTGCTTCCCCTGTTACAGCGTAGGAATGCAGCTCCAGTGCTGCTAAGGTTGTTAGGGTGTCATCAACTGCTGCAGGAGAAACAACACATCCTGAACTCTGGGGTTGGCAGGTAAAAAGCCTTTCTGTCTCCTCTGACCTGTTGTTCGTCAGTCTACATAGGGAGCACCCAGGAAAGACAGAAAGGAGTTCCATATACAGGAGGAGGAAAAAAAAAAAGGGATCATCCACTTTCTGTCTTGTAATCTTTAAGTCCACACATGTAACTGCTTAGGGTCACCTTGCATCTGGACAGAGGACAAAGTTGGAGTGAGGGAGAAGCAGGGAAGGCACAAAGCTCTCTCTCCCTCCCTCCCTTCTTCCCTCCTTTGCAGTCCATAGGTAGAGCATAATTTTTCTTCTCTGCTGGGTGCAGAGAACAGAGTGTCCTTTGGCTCCATGGAAGAATAATACCATGGAAGGAGGAAACAGCTTGTGTAGGTTGCAAATGCAATAGGGTGTTCATTTGAGTCTGTCTAAAAGAGAATGAAGCTGCCTATTTTCCTTCCTCCATCACATGAGCAGCAACTAAGCTGTACTGAGATAATTTACTTGTCAGGCACTAGACATTCAAGGTTTGGATGCAGAGTCTTACTGGAAGTAGAAAGTGACTCATCTGAGAGCAGTCAGTATACACTGTTAATTTAATTTGTTGTCTGGGATCCAATACTGTTTGTTTTGCTCATGCAAAATCTTTATGCTAGACTTGGGAAAACCATCATGGGTTGATGAAGGGGAAACAATGAATAGTGAAGTAGCGAGTGGTGAATAAGAGAAATGGGAATAGGAACAAGAAGGCCGTGTTGACTTCATTGCAATGGTTTTTTGTCAAAGGAATAACTGATAGACAGTAGGAACTTTGATTTTCTTAGAAACCTCAAAAGTTCAGATTTTGGGCCTGGAACATAGTATACCAGTTTTCTAGTATCTATACCATAGTGAGAATGCAAGGTACACACTTGGTCCTGATTCCTTCATCTCACCATTCATAACTGGAATTTAATGGCTGAAGTTATTCGGGGCTGAAAAATAGAGAACTCTCTAAAGACAGAAGTGTCATACTGGATTGGAACACCTTTGGGTATTGCATTTAGAACTGCGCTACATTTGTAATGCATCTTGGCCTAAATTCTGCATTACATTTCCTGTGACAAAACTAGCACTACATTTCAACTTTTATTTATCTTCATCTGTAAAGGCTAATATATCTGTCAGATATATTACTTTTGATATTTTTTTCCTGTGAATGTACCCATCATTTTTACACTGAAGTACATTCAATTCAGGCATGTTGTTTTCACTCAAGGAACTGGTTCATGATCTCTTAGAAAAAGAATTAAATATTTTGGCATTTGTGACTGCAAAGCTAGCTTGAAAGCAGCCTTTAAGTAACTGATCACAGTAACGGATTGCTACCTTTTAACTTGAAATGACAACACTGCACTGCCCTTTCCTATGTTGCTGTCTTCAGCTGGAAACACCCTATTGCTTCACGCTTCTCTGGAATTCAAGCAGTCTGCAGAAGCAAAGGTGTTCTGCATACCTGGAGCTGATGTCTTGATACATTAATCGATCCCTGAAGCTAGCTGATTGTGTCAGAAGGATTATGCTGTATAGTGTAATACTAAACAGACTAAAAGCAACAGGCTAAAGATTAACAAAATTATTTTAGTTAAGGCTTTGAGAAGAAGAAATTGCTGATACACCTTATCAAAAAGTAGCTAAATGAAAGTGAGGTGTACTAGAGAGACATTGGATGCAAACTTTGGTGCTATTATTATTTATTAGTTGGAATACACCCAGCAGATATGTTTGAAATTCGGAGATGCTAATTTCCCATGATAAAAGCACAACAAAACTAATAACGCCTTAAAATAGAAGAGTTTGGGATGTCTAAAGGTGAGTTTAAATGGAAAGCATGAGTTTGTTTTCTGTTCATATGGAAGGTTTGTTCTGCCCACTTCTATGCCGATTTTATTGCTCTGGAGAGTACAGTAAAAAATACTTCAGTGGCCTGAGCTTGATGTACTTTTCAAATGTATCTTGGGTTCCTGATTGTTACAAAACCAATCAGTTTCTTGAACAACTAGCACAGTATTATTATGAGTAATTTCTCCTTGGAGTGAATGCATTTCTATTTTGCAGCTTCACACACTTTATAAGTAAGTTAATGATTAGGGACTACTTGAAGAAGCATATGTATTGAACAAATGACCACAAATAAGGTTACGCTGGTCCAGGTTCCTAGCTGATGTGTTTCTGAAGGAACTGCTGGGATTTAGAAAACCAATCTTTATTTATTTAGCTGCTATTATTTTGCTGTTAATATTCAAGTTCAGCAATTAAGGAATTGTTCTGTTGAGTGATTATTTAGCTAAATCAGTATTGAAACACCCTGTTGCATGAGAAGATAAAAAAGCCAAGCTAATTGGATAGAATCATGAAGAGAGTCGAACTAATTTAAGAGCAAATATCTCACTGACTCTTCCTCCAGGTCCAGCTGATGGTTTTAGCCTTTTTGTAAGTTGAATCCCTACTGCTGCAGTTACCTTCTACTGCCATTAAGAAACTGAAGGTAATTTAGAGCTTGGACCTGAACTTTCATTCTCTGTACATCCAGTAAACAAATGGTATTTAATTGCTTCCCAAGAGTCAGGGAACCATGTACCAATAGCCTAAATCTGATGAATCACTGAAACTACTGTTATCACTATGTCAAGAAAGCCATGCCATTGTGACTGGTGCCAGGATTAATATTCTGCCCATACATGGCTGACACCAGGTACTATCAATTCAGGTATTTTCTCTGTTATGTGCATCATATGCAGTATATCATCACAGTATTTTGCGATTATGTCTGGCACTGAAGATAATGCAACTATTAAAACCTCTTGCCTTAGTGGTGTTTTTTCTGCTGCCATGCAGATAAGGAGCAGAAATCAAACTGGGACACTGTGAACTAATTTGGTAGGCTACTGGGTTGGCCATTCAGGAGATCTGTGCTCAGTTTCTACTTTGTGGCTGAAGTTTGGAGTCTCTGCTGGGCAGTGACTGCATTTTAGGCTGGACCTGTTTATGTCACACAGTAGGGCCATGAGCCCTCAAGCCGCAGCTGTAACAAAAAAATGTTCCTTATTCTAGGCCAAAGGTCACAGTAAGTCAATTGTTCATACATAATCTAAAAGAAGAATTTTGTTTTCAGATGAAAATCAATATTCAGATAAGATTTTCTGTATAGCAGATGTTCTGAAGATTTCCTTCACTGATTGACCCTTTGATTGAAAGAATATATCTCACTGGCACTGCACTTCACCCTATCCTACTCCTAGAAATTTTTATTATCATCAGATCAAGAGATATAGTATTTTTAACTTTCTTTAAAAACCCACCATAACTCTCTCCCCACAGAAGACCTCAAGAGGTCAAGATTGATTATGGTTTTAAAATTACAGTGGTAGATGATGTAAAATGACCATTGCCCAAAAGTCTTGAAAAACACAAGTTGAATTTGCAAAATAGATTCAGGTAGGAAATACCTTTTCTCTTCTGTTTGGAAGAGGAGAAACCTTTAAACAAATTACTGCACATGAAAACAAGAACACAGGTTTAGTGCATTTTCCTGAAATGAGGGGAAGGTGGTTTTGAAAAGTCTTAGTATTGGTGCCCCTTTTTGTCTCAATCTTTTGCCAGCTGGGTAAATACCTTCACTCTTCAATTCAAAATGGGTGTGATCCTAATGATCTCCATGCTCTCTGATTCCTTTGCTTTTATTACAACTGTCTGGCTTAAAACATGCTATATGAAAAGAAATAGATTTTTTTCTGGTTTTAATTCAGATGCAAAAAAACTGCATGCTAGTATCTTTTTCATTTTTGATTGTAGTGCAATCTGATCAGACTGTCTTCGATACTGCGGTTCAACAGTCAGTCACTGAAAAATCAGTTTTTTGCACAGTTTTATTCAGAAGCTCACTCCTAAATGCTGAGGCATGCTCTGTTAGATGTCAGAGATGGATGTCGTCCCCATATCCCATATGCTGTATTATAATGGAAAAGACAACTATACTGGGATTCTTTAATTTCTTTTATGAAACCTGATTTAACTTATGACTCAAAATAATTTTCTAACCCCATTTTTTTCTGACAGCTGGAATATTTAAACTTGATGTCACTGAATACTAGTCAGGACCGTGTTTGTTTATGCACAGAGGCGAATGATGATTTTGCTACACAAAATGTGCAAAGCATTATGAAGAATAACTGCAATATTATTGTGATCCATTCATAAAGAACAATACAGCTATGTTAATCTCAAATCACTGTCTTCTATCTCCCTTTTATTGTCACAAAAATAGGCAACAATGAGAATGAAATGTTACATGAACAGTATTATCCAAGGATAACTTGTTTTTTTGTAAGCTGAGTAAAGGGTAAAAAACTTGCCTCTATTAAAGTTAGGAAAAGAATTAGTTTCTTTGTTACAGTAAGCGAATAATATCCAGAATGATTATTCTGAGACAAACTAGATCAAGAGTAATTATTTTTATGAAGAAGTGATGCCTTGTACTAGACATTTTCATCGGCTCAGATAAGCTTGCAGTATATCCTTCAGGCCTCTGGCTGTATTAGAGAGAAAGGGAATCCATCTCTTATCTGACCTCTGAGTTTATGTCCTTGTAAAAATAGCAAGACAGACTAAAGCTCTAAAACTCTTCAAATAATACCAGTATATTCAAAATGTCGACCACATCTGTGGCAATAAATGAAGTCTAGAGTGGAGGCTTGCATGGCTGCCTGGAGGTCGGCAAGGCAAACACAAGTGATGTGTAGTAAACTTGTTATTCCCATGTCTGCCTTGGTAGTCTGTGAGAGACTTTGAAGGGGAATGGTGATCAAAAGCCTATGGAATTTTTTGCTTAAACTGATCAGAATCTGGTCTTAACTCAGTTAGAAGAACATAATAATTTTTTTTCCAAATAAGAAAGAGATCGAAAAAAGTGAAGGTTTTTTGTCATTAGTGTCAATCCTAGTTCTTTAATAAGATGATTTACAACTCTTCACTCAATTCAATAAAGAAATGTAAGACATAAAATTTTATATTGAAAACAAGTTAGAAATTTAATGAAAAATACCTACATCCTACTTTGAGTAAAAAATTATCTTGTGCTTAAAACTAAATTATGAGATTGTGTTTAGCAGACTGACATAGGAAAGCAGTCTGTTGGGGGAAAGCCAACAATCACCATAAGGCTATAATCAGCCTACTTGGCAGTGTCCACCGAACTATAAACTCCTTTCAAAAAGCCCAGGTACCTGTGGTGCTAAGTTTTCTGAGTGCCAGAATTACATTTGCCGTAGGTGATAAGATGGTACAAGAGGCATGTATGATCCAAATGTTTTTTTAAAAGAAAAAAACAAACAAGCATAGACTCCAGCTTGGACTCAGCTGTTTTAGAGTGGAAAAAAATATATGTTTGCAAGTTGAATTTATAAACTTGGCATCTGATTTTGTGAGTCTTACCTCATGTAACTAAAAGCCCCAAACCTTTTTTTTTTTTTTTTTAATAATGCAAGTATTCGCAAGTTAACCATCCTGGAGATTTTGTATTACAGCTAAAACTCCTTCAGTATTTCAAAGCATCAGGTGAGGGATAGAATGCGGAGTCACAAACCTCCCAGCTCTTCGTTCAGTTTACAGTGTGGTCTCACTGTTTTAACCTGTAACTATAAACACTGCAGTAATAACCGACCTGTTTTTTTTTCTCATAGGTCACAAAAAGTAAGATAAAATGAAATAAGTGATTTGTCTCTTCCAATGCTTTGTCTCTTCCAATGGCTAGAAAACATACAATTTCTTCCTTTCCAATTTTTTCTTGGTTTTTTCCCCCTCGGTTCAGTTTCTTATGTTGTAGTGTGTGTAGTGTTGTAGTTCATATTTTCCCCTTTTTTAATCTCTGTTTGAAGAGCATAAAGCTGAGAAACAGTCTGTAACAGACGGTTGGGCACTTCTATGTGCCGTGAATGTGCTTTCAACAAAAAAGCTTAGGATCTTCTGCTCAGGATCCAGTAATATTAAATGCAGGCAGACTTCTGGCTCCCATGTGCACATTTCTGCATACCATAAATCCTGTGGGCCAAGCAGGAACGTAAGGTGTAAATTTCCTGGTCTGATTTTTACTACCCAGGATGGATGCAGAAGCTCTTTCACAGGCCCTTCCACCACGGTTTTATGGAGAATGCAGGTGATTGGAACTGAGTTTGTGTTCTACATAGATTTGACAGTTAAAATTAATTTACTTCTGAATTGGATTTTTAACAAAATAGTGTTTGTGGAAAAGTTTAATGACATTTCATACTTGCTTTTGATAGTTTTAAAAATAATTATAGTTACAATTTAAAATGAAATAATCAATTGTCTTGGTTTTATTCATTGTTAGTTACCATTATTCTAATTACTCTTTTGTGAGTAGTTCTAGTTAATGTAATAAAAGAATAGATTTAAATGAAATATTGTGCTTAAATTTAAGAAGCTCTTTAGAAAAATTGCATTCTGTCATAGCAGATTTCTTTCCCAGTAGGCTTTCTGATTACAAGAAAAGAGATTTTCTACTAAGAAAACAGCTCATCAAGAAATCCAGCAGGTATAACTCTTAAGTTCATGATACATGGAGTATTTATTAGAGCCTCATCTCTCAGAGTCCTGCAAACAACATCTCTATTTTTCACTCAGAATCATGTTTACACTAAGAGCTGTGGAGAGAAGTGTGAAGAATAATGCCTTATGGCATTAAAATCCCAAAGCACATAAAAAACTGCATTTTTTCTTTTGTATTTGAAGTATCCTTGCTTCCCTAAAACAGTCTTGAGATTTCTAGAAGAGTAGCATTGATGATATGGCTATGGAGTGTGTGGACATGGGAATAGAGATGTAGCCAAAACCCCTTGTGCCTACACATGGGTATCTTGGCCCATTCACTGTCTTTCTGACACCAATGCTGTAGCAGCAATCCAGGGTAACTGAAAAAATCACTGCCAGTTCTCCTGTGTTTGTTCTTCAGTGCTGGCCCTGCAGTACTATTTCAACTTTTCTGTGTGAACGAATAGCTTTTAGCCCTGTGAGATATTTAAGAGTTCAGAAGGAAATACACTTTAAAATACTACAGATGAATAGGGTCCTACTTTTCTTCCTTGTGAAAACCTGGACTAAGTTCTGTGAGTTCTTTTGTTCGAAGGCTTCTGATAAGGCCAGATCATCAATGTTGAGACTTGTGAACTTTACCATGAAAAATGAGAAACTTCTCAGTTCATTTGAGGCTGTATCTTTCTTCCATACTTTGAATGTGGGGGAATGTGGGTTCAATTTCTTACTGGTTTTCAATTGCTGTTGTTTTCTTAATACTGTGCAGCATTCAGCCTAATTGGTCAAAAGTCAATACAGATTCAACTGTAAACTATAAAAGAAAAAGGAGATTTGTGGAAATCACAGTTTAAGATACCTGGAGCACCTCAGGCTATTAAGGTCTAGTCAGTTAAAACATTTAGCTCTGTCCTGATAGTATTATGTTGTGCTATTCCTCAGCTTGAGTAGAAGTAGAATTGAACCCAAATGATCTACTGCTTAAGAGTATAATCATCTCTTTGTTAATGTGAAGTCTTGGCCAAGATTTTGGAATTTATGTAAGATCATTACATAAGGTTATTAAATTGCATCCCACATGGCACCTTGAAGGTAGATCATCCTTACTGAAATATGAGTGCTAAACTAAAGTAAGTCATAGAGGGATGTGCTCGGCAAAGCAAGTGCTTAAAAGGTTTTAGCAAATCTGCAGTGTTTCACTCTCTTCCCTTTCCTGTATATTTAATGTTTTAAAATGGAATAGATCTAAAATCTGGTAACCTTTTTTCTTCATAAGGGACAGTCAGATTAACAGTCTCTTTCTAAACCCATGAGCTATATTTTCCTGCTGTATTTTCCATCAAAGTTGAAATTAGAATATGTTTGGCACGCAAATTGTCAAATTTGTCCAGACTACATTTTCCTTTTGGACCCCATGAAAAATTTGAAAGCAAAGACTTGTAGAATTAAAAATCCATGTGTCAATACATCTTCCATCATAGATTGGTATTTGCAATGTGATCTTTGATGTAATTTTTATAATGATTCCTCTGTCTTTTAGAAAATGTTCAGAAGTGTATTGGTAATGGAAAAATTAACCTGCTGGAAAACCCTTGATCAAAGGGACGTTCTCCTAAAATACTCAAAAAAAGCCCCAGCAATGTTTTGCAAACATTTAAGAACTGAGTTTCAGTCTTAAAACTGAGTCCAGTGCACTGAGTTCAGTGTTTTTTGATGTTGAGAGGGAACCTGTGTTATAGCTTGTTTTCCTTGCCTCTGGTGTCCTGACACTGGGCACCACTGAAAACACCCTGGCTCCATCTTCTTTGTTCACTCACTTCAAGTATTTATATATATCGATAGGATCCTTCTGAGCCTTCTTTTCTCCAGGTGGAACCATGTCAGGTCTCTCAGCCTTTCCTCACCTGAGAGGTGCTCCAGTCCTTTAATCATTTTTGAAGCCCTCTGCTGGACTCTCCAGGATATCCAGGGCTCTTGCAGTGAAGAGCCCAGAAGTGGATACAGTGCTCCAGGTGTGGCCAGTAGTGCCTCAAACAACATATTTAAAAAGAGACTGCAGTTGAGGAATATTTTGGGGATCTACTTAAAAAAATGCAATTACATTTCCATTTCAGGGTGACTTCAGAGTGAAGGAGAGAACTGGTTCTCAAGGTCAGTGCAGGTTAAATGTTACGAGAAAGAAGACTGGCCCTTTTAATGGATAGCCTTGCTGAACGTGTTGTTTTCTTCCTCTGCTCTTGTGTGACTGATTTAATCTACCTACCTACAGATATGGAAGCTCAGCAGGAGCTCAAAGGCAGATGGAAACTACCAGTGTGCACTGTACTTGAACTTCTGAAATAAAGGACAATATCTCCCTCAAACTTAGACTAGCAATGAGCAAAATTTTTAACTGTGCAAGAGAGGAAAGAGCTAGTGATTTAAAGCAATCTGATTCTCCTAAACTCTTTTTTACTTACAATATTTTGTTCTGAAAATCTGTGAGAAAATATACTTTCTGCTAGATTTTACCTTAAAGAGATTATATTGCTTTTACATAATGATAACCACAACAGAAGTAATTACAACTTTTGTAAACTTTTAGTCCTTTCTAAGATATTTTTTGAGTTTTTTGTTCTCATATGTGGAATGTAATTTCTGCACAGGTAAGAAACCCAATATTTGCAAAGTTTGCTTACCAAGGATTTCTAGTGGAGTTATTCTAGCTTTCTTCCATTACTTTAGAGATGGTTTCTACTTTAGGCAACATTCAAGTCAAGGATGTATTTCTCTTGTCAGGTCATCCAACAGATCGCTAGTCTGGCTGTCAGCTTCATTCCTTCCTTCAGAATAATATTACCATTCATATTCCATCTTGTATGATGGATACATTTAATTACTAGACAATCTGCAGTGTCCTTACTCCTGGCTACAGCTATTTTGCAAACAATTCCTTCATATCTTTGAGACAATTAAAAGTGACAGTTCTGTAGTGTTCAAAGAAATGGAAATTGTATCCCTTGAAAGGGTAGCTAGATGAATAAAAGTCCTCTAAATCACTAGCAAGCAAGCCTAATGGACTCAATTAATTCTGATAAATGAGGTTAGTCTCAGTTTCTGTAGTGGCTTTTTCTTTATTATTCTTGGTTTTCAGATATTAAAGTAGGAGCAACAGTAAAGAATTGAGCTTGAATAGGGTCACTACTTCGGCAATGTAGATAGATTCCATAGATTTAGATGTAGTTTCCAAATGGGATGAGATGCCTGGAAACATTCATACCAAATTCATATTTTTCTTTTCATAAGCTGTAGCAAAGTAATCCAGTTAAAGAGAGCTTCAGGAAATTTCAAAGGATAGTTCCTACTTTGATGTTTATGAACACCCTATTTTGTGAAATTAGCCTGGACTAAACTAGTTTACGCTTATCCACATCACAGTCAAGTACGATGGGGGAATCTCCCACTTAACATTTTTCCAGACAACAAACAGGATTGAGACCCTCCGTGCCAGTCTGTGTGTATTACAGACATCTGTTGTGTTGGTGGTGGTTTCCAAATTTTGTTAGACAAGGCCCTCAGCTGGGAAGCACTTTCAGCGTGGATGTCAACAAGAACTGAAATTACCCATTCCTCCATAATGGGTGCTCAGCACCTGCCAGTATCAGGCCCTCACCAAGGTATTTCAGAAGAACCAGAGCTGCCATCTAGACAAATATATGTGCTATGGCATTATTAAGGGTGACTAGACAAGACTCATAACTCCTTTGCCTTTCTGACTCACATAATGAATGTCTGACCCACTTTTCTAGTGAGAAAATCTCCATCTAATAAGTGCTACTTACTAGGGTTCCAGACTAATTTCCATGAAATATTCTATTTTTTTCTCTTTAAAGCACTAGACATTTATTCCTGTTTTAACTGACATTTTAAACCGATTTGGAATTATACATGGTTAAAAAATAAACCTATGTGAGATTGAAATTCTGCTGCTGACAGATTTTAGCAGCCTAATTTTTTTTCCCTTTTGGTTTGGAACTACAGGCTGCATTTATTCTTGCAGATAAAATGGTCTGGGAGAGTCTGGAGGCTGACTGGCACCACATAGCCCCAGCCCACTAAAGCCCATACCCAAAACAGGGTTTCTGCACCTGCCACAGGCCATTGACTGAGACTGCACTTTGGCACTGGCCAAATCTCTGCCAGGGAGTTAGCACTTGCTAAAAATTTACTGTACAGGCTGGGTGTGGCCCATGTTAGACCCTGGCCCTATTTAGTTTACTGGTATAGACACTGTCATTATGCTTAATTTGGATAAGAGTGTTTTGTTATTGTTTTAATGTTGAATACTAAAGTTTTTATTATTCCACAATGAATAAAGTTCAGAGGGCTTTCAAGGGCACTTTGGCACCTTTAAAATGTCATCATCTATCAACGTCTCTTACTTCAGCCTATATTTTGGTCTCAGACCCATCGTGACCTTTCATGTACTTCTCCATTTATGTGGTTTTCCATGGACTTCCGAGTTAATGCATCTTTCTGTAAATATCTAATTGCAAATTTGTCATAAGAAAACCAAAACCAGCCCAAACCCTGGCGGGGGAGATTTCAAAGGCTCAAAAATCCTAATATCTGAAAATCACAGCATAAGCTGGACTCAGGCATTCTCAGCACTCCTGAAGTCTATTTTTTTTTTCTTTTCTCCACAGCAATTGTCAAGCTGTGCTCTGGTGACAGAAAAATCTGTCATGACATTACGAATCTTCCTGCAGCCACTGTTCCACAGACACCAAGCTGAATAGCATTTTGGCACAGGCAGGTAGGAAATGGGTATGAAGGGCGAGGGAGAGCCAAGATACTGATGCTCTGAAGCAATCTATCTCTTAAACAGCCTCAGAGGAGACATCAAGCTGCTTTTCACCAGCGGAAGTGATTCTGCCACTGCTTCCTCTCTCTCTAGTCTCCTCAAGAGCAGCTGTCCCTGGATACACTCTTGTGTGCTGTGCCAGGACGGAATCAAGATCATTTTCTAAAGTTAACTAGATTTAGTCTGCTCTCTCCTTCTAAGGAGCTACTGTTGGTATCTTTTGCACCACTGAATTAGAATGAGCCTTGTGTAATCCAAAATCCCCTCTGAGCATGTCTTTATTCTTCAATTTAGAAGGATTATAGTTCTGATTTTTTTCGCTGTAGTTTTCTTTACAGAAATTCTTGCTTGAAATAGGACTATTTTCTCTAGTTAGACTGATCAGGGGTTTGTATCTTAGTAGTACTACACACAAAGCAATCTGCATTTCATTTGTGAATCTTCAGAAACATTTATTTAAAATTTGTTAATCTATTATGTTTACAATCTACTCATTCTCTAACCTGCTTGTGTTATCACAGATGGGGAAAAATGTCAGTAAACACATGAGCCTCCATCTGTTCCTCAAAATGAAATGAACTTTCAAAGTTTAAATTATTAAGAATAAAATCCTTATACTAAGAAAGCTTAGCATAGAGAGCCCAGGTCTGGTTTTGGTGTGAATAAGGATTCTACCACTGGCTTGTGATGAAAGTTAACAGACCAGCTGCATAAGAGGCTGTTACTACACTCTTTGCATTAGCCTTCTATTTTTTATTATTTTATTATGGGGAGAAAAAAGTTTACCTCATACATTTGAAAATAGAAACATTTATCAGTTTACATGGACTTAGACTCAGTTTACAGTGTTAAAAGTTTTTTCAAACTGGGGTTCTTGGTTGGAAATTAATTTAGAATTATTTATATATGCTGAACATCTGTGTAGTGTCTTGTGTATCTTTGTGCTTCCACCACGATTTCATGGTAGACCGGCAGCGCCTTAGTGATTACCCCTTTGCACCTCTTGCCAAAAGAAATGCAACGTGTAGCCTACAGCTTTCTCCTAGAAAAGGACATGATTTTAATTTACTTTGCATGTCCCACAAAGCAATAGCCTGCATCAAACCTATTTCTTGGCAAATTTCCTGTGGAAACCCCTTCCTGCTGTGGGAGCTGGTGGCTCTCTCTCCCTGCCCCTATTCTGAGGCTGTGCAAGAGCTTGTGCTCCCGCAGGAATTCAGAGGTAGGTGGCAGGATGCTGAGAAGAAGAAAGGAAGAAGATAAAAGGTGGTGCATGAGTTTAGATTAAGGGATTTCTTAGCTGCTTTTTTATGAGAGGAGGTGAGATATATTTGATTAATTTAGAAGAGGGCTCCACAGTGACCAAGGCAGGTTCTCATGAGATTCAGTAGGTTAATTTTAAGCTTCCTTTAGTTGTTTTTACACTAAATTTTTGTTTTCTGTAAAATTTATTTCTAAAGTCCTTTTGGTTTGCCAGTAACATCTTGTTTTCCTGCATTCACATCTTACTCTTTAGAAGCAGATGCAGGAAAATTTATGGACTAGTAGTTAGGAGAAGTTAGCGTATCTGTGAGCTCACCTACCTTTACACCTTTTGGCAAAGAAATGTGCCCTCCTCTTTTGAAAAGGTAGCATTTCACATCTGCTTCACGGGGAGGTGAAGCTGCCTTTACGTGCCAGCTCTGGAGCTTTGGGATAAGCTGTGTGTTGAATCACATATGAGGTAAATGGGTGGTCTGGCTCAAGGAGACAGCAGACTTCCAGGAATTATTAGGCTAACACTGACAATCTGGCCCAGTGTCACAGAAGGGCACAAGCCCAGAGGTTGGCAAGTCAGGCTGTGTTGCCCTAGGAGAGTTGTGTAAACAAGCATGAACAGAGCCACCTGTCCCCAGCCTGCCCTGAGGACCTAAACTTCCACAAATTTCCAGCAAAATCACTTCCCCTGTCTTAACTGTAAAGGAGAAAAAGCTTATTAAATTTCATACCTATTAGGAAAGCATGCTTCCCTGCTCTGATTTTTTTCAGTTTAGAGATCATCCTTTTCTTTTGCTTAAAAGGGAAAAGAAATGCTTTACTTGTGTATTATTTAATAAGTACTGTTAACTTACAAAAGTATGAAAAAATAAATACTTGACAAGCTATTTATTTTTAGTGTGTCTTCTGCTTATTTTTCTAAATGCTGAGAATTTAATTTTTTTATTTTAAGTAGTTCAGAGAACCTTGAGAGGTCCTTTTCTGAGGACTAGGTATTTAAATCTTCAGTCCACTCTCACCCCATGGTGCATTCCAGTGACAACAGGAATGTCTGCTAGCTTTCTCTCATGGCTTCAGAACTGAGGATACGTGGATTTAAAGACAAAGTGATTTAAGACTGATTTTCATGAATATCATGTTCAGTAGATTGTGTGACAAGTCAGATAATGGACTTTATCCAGCTTTAAATACTACCCATCAAAGAACTGGTGCTATTTTCCTAAGAAAGCTGCCCATCACACTCTCATGATCAGATGATACTGTCCCATAGCTGCACAAAGCAAGAGTTCCTGGGCTAGTTAAGCCTATTCTCCCTCAGAATAAATTATTCTCCAGGAAAGAGACAGAATGTTTTCATCTTTGACCTCTGCAATAGCAAGTGGTAAAAATGTAAGGGTGTTCTGTGATATTTTAAAGTATAAAAAGGCTGAGATTGGAACATCTTTTCCCATTAAATATTTTTAAAAATATCACCTTCTATTTCAGTAAAATAGGGAACAGTAGCCTACACTTCTGTATTCTGCACTAGAGTAAAGTAATTCCTGATGCATTTTTCCATATTTTCTTTTTCACAGGTGTGATGCTTTGAAAAGATAAACACAGAGAATTGAGTACATCTGTTTCATATGTGCTGTCCTATGTGTTCAGGGAAGAGAAGAAGAATTAAATATAAAATTAAAAGTGAAAATATATTTTTCAAAAGCAGTGCTTTTGTTCTAAAGATAAAGGGTTTTTTTTCTTGCAAGAAGCTTTAACAAAATCCTGGAGCCTGGCTGACTTTTTTGTACCAGCCCACCTCTAGTCTGCTCCTCGTCTAAAAGTTCTGCTGCAGATGAGCACGGGAAGAGGGATATGGGTTTTGTTTTTGACATACTTATGAACATGTGACTATAATTTATTGCACTGTTTTTTGTTTCCATCCTTTCTTTGCTTCTCTGTCCTTCAAACTTTCTACCACAGTTAAATAAAATAAAGCAGCCATGACTGTAACCCCCAGAGATTATCTTGTATAGACTCATGCAAAGCCTTGAGACAATTTTTTGATAGCAAAATAACATTTGAATATGCCAGGAAAACGTTATTCTTCTCAAAATACTAGAGAGGTGGGAAGTGCAAAAAGGAAAAAAAAGTGGGGTTTTTGTTGTTTTTTTTTTCATTTAGAGCACACTGTTTGTTAGGAGGAGGATAACATTGAACCCCATAGAGAACAAATATTAATGCAATTTTAAATTTTTCTTAGAACTGTTTCTGCCATTTCATATTCATGGCAAAAGTGATAGGAATATTTTCTTGTAAGCCCAAGTAAACTGCTAAACTCTTGCAAGGAAAATGTTCCCTTTAATAAAGAAAAATATTTGTGTAGCAACGTCATCAGGAAGAGGTTTCAGAGTAACTCACAGCAGTCATAGACAAGTTATAAGAACTGAGGAGAGAGGTTTCTTGCCAAGAGCAACTCTTGTTTACTGCCAAGATGGCAAATACCCATCTTCCCTGGCATCTCTTGTGTGTGGGAAACTCTCTTCCACAAGTCTTCAGCAGTTCCAGTGGTTACCTTTTCGGGTAAAGGCCTTTCAGCTCACTCACTGCAATTGAGCTACAAGTGAAGCTAAGTGATCATCTTCACTTATCCCCTGGAAGCCTTTTCATGTCCCCCAGACTGCCGTACTGCTAAGGTCTCTTGCAGGGTAGATGTCAGATGCCTTCTGAGCCTTCTGTGTACAGTAAAAGGAGACAGATTATTGGGCATCAGAGTGTCCCACAGTTTTCAAATTCACTGAGCACCTTATGAAAGGAAGAGGGGATAAAAAGATATGACTCCTGCTCTTGGTAGAAGACAAAGGAGGAAGCAAAAAAAATTGGCAGGAAAGCTAACCTCTCTGTGATAGTGCCTGAATAGTTTTTTTGAAGAGTGCAATTTACAAGTGTTTACAAGAGAACAACTGCTTTCATGTCTGCTCAGGAAGCTGGAGTAATGGATTGCTAAATAAGGTTGGGGAGGGGAAATAGCAGGCTTACTCCTCTTACCTCACCAAGCTGAGATCAAAACTATAAAGTCACAGCTCTAGGTACTAAATGGGCAACTCTCTGGAGAAAGCATAATTGAGGAAATTATGGACTGTCAGAAGACTTGCTACAAATTTTACAAGTCTCAGGCTACCCAAGTCACTGAAATTACACCTCATAAGGAAGCACATTCTATTGGAATGGAGCTTTGCAGAAGCTTAAGACATGGGGTGATTCAGTACAGAGCCATAGGTAAGTGACGGGTACTTATCTGTTAGCTGCTTTAATTAGGCAGTCTTCCTGAAATGAGTGCCTAAGGTCTATGTCTGGTCAGTGAAGAGAGGAAAGTCTACAGAAGGTCTTCACAGGGGTGTATCATCTGCCTCTGCTGTAAGGGGTCAAGCTTTTCCTGTTGGGAACTTCAGAAGCACTTTATTTTTTTTCCACCAAGGACGACTCTTTGCTTCACTAGTTGTACTCAGAAACAAGTTTAGAGCTTAAACTAGTTGGGGAACATCATCAGCACATGAATTAAAATAAAAATAACCATCTTAATAATCCTGTTTATCTCCATTCTTTTCCAATCTGAGCAAAGCTTGGTAATGAGTCTTGCTTTGTCCCTGTAAACTGAGCAACTTACTGTCCTGACGATTATCAGTGCCAATAGATGTACTGAGTCTGGCTGGGATTGAGTTAATTTTCTTCACAGGAATCCTTATGGTGATATGTTTTGGATTTTTGACCAAAACAGTGTTGATAACTCATTAATGTTATAGCTGCTGCTGAGCAGTCACTGCACAGCATCAAGGATTTCTGTTTCTCGCATTGCCTTGACAGTGAGCAGGCTGATGGTGCACAAGAAATGTGAGGGGGCACAGCTGGGACAGCTGACCACAACTCACCAAAGGGATATTCCATACCATATGACATTGTGATCAGCAATAAAAGCTGCAGAAGAAAAAGGAAGGATGGAGGTTGAGAGTTATAGTGTCTGTTTTCCCAAGTCACTGTAACGTGATGGAGCCTGGCTTTCCTGGAGATGGCTGAACTGATGGGAAGCTGTGAATTACTTTTTTGTTTTGCTTTACTTGTGCACACAGAATTGCTTTATCAGTTAAACTCTTTATCTCAATGAAAGAGTTTTGTCGCTTTCACGTTTCTGATTCTCTTCTCCATCCTGCTGGTGGGGAGTGAATAAGCATCTGCCTGGGGCTGAGTTACCCACAAGGATTATCCCATAACAACAGAGAAATCCTCTAAATAGTTGTTACCTTTAAGAAAGATATATTAGAGAAAAACAAACAAAAAAAAAGGCTTGGAATAAGATGTACCGAATAGTTTTTCAATCTAATTTTTTGCTGTTAACAAGCCTCTTTCAGGCAAGATACTGTTTCCCCAAGCAAAGGTGTGAATATTTGCCTATGCTGTTGTGCAAACAGAAGACTTAATGCCTATTCTGATTTTAACATGGAGTAGAACAGAAGAAAACAAGCATTACATGACTCACAAAAGGTATTTTCAGAATTCTAATGATTTGTTTCTATATATGAACTATTGAACTAACTCTTTGAACAGGAAAAAGAGAAAATGTTTTACTAAAATCTGCACATACTCCCTCCATTTCTGTGAATGGTGGAGAAGTTGAGGCAGTAAGAGGTTAGTGATGTAAGAGTGTCATCAGTCACACACAGGTGGAAAAACTGAAGCAAATCCTAATCTTGATAGAACATTGCCTTCCCCGTTAATGAATCCAGCAACATTTCCAGAACGTATCTCTTGAGAAATTCATGTTACTCAAATATAAAGACCTGTGGAACTAGGGAAGGCATGTAATTACATTAGGTCCAGAGAACCTGTTACAATTGCTGATTAGGATTTTCTATTATAGAGAACTACCCTAGAGAATTAATTAGCTAGAAACCCCTATAGATGAGAGAATAATAAAGTTAGTTACTTTTTAAAAATTATTATTATTTTTGTAATTTTTTAGTGTAGACAACTGAGGCAGGAACAGTAATTTGTACTCCTCCTGGACAGTTCTGATTTACAAAATGAATTTGGCACCACAATCAGTTACTTAATTTTAATTGAGATTCTGAAACATTTCATACTGCTTTTTTCAGAGTTTTGTTCCATCTCTCCTCTAACGGAATTTCCACTACAGAATCATAGAAGATAGAATGGGAAAATACTTCTTACATTACCTTTTCTATCCTTTTGATTTTAACAAACATGAGTGATGCAACTATTCCTTTGATCACTTATTTGACTTAATCTTGAAAACTAGCTAACAGGATTTCTCCATGCTCAGTCTAATCTATTTCGCAAAAAAAAAAATTCCCAACCTCAAGCCCTGAAAAACCCTGAAAGACAGAAAAACAATTACTAGAGCAGCAGAAGGTACATCCTATGTTTTAAGTCAATAATTACTCTAATTCAGATTTAATATACATAATCTGTTTACATATATAATGGTGTTGCCTTCTAAGGACCGGAAGCACTCCAAGGGTCACAAGAGCTTCAAAATAGGGTATAGTTGTCAAATAAGATTTCTTGAGTGAGAGCATGCTTAAAAAATAAAATTAGTTGTCTTTAAGTTTGAGAAATTAGACTGATATTTTATGGCTATTCATATTCTAGTATGCAAGGCAAAAGCCAACCCTAGCTGTACATGCACAATGATGGGCTTCATTTCCATTCAGGAAAGAGATGTTGTATTCAGGTGGATAATTCCATGAAAACATCATCTCTGGAGTTGTTAAAAAATAAGCAGAGTACTAGGAATTAGTAACAAAACTCAAGAGCAAACACAAAACGTGATGCACCCATGTCTTGACCACTAAAGCAGATCTAGTCACACATCTCAGACAGGAAATAGTAGAATAGGAAAAGTACATAGAGAGACACAAGGTAGGTGAGTAAATAGGACAGATAAGGATAAATCATGGTCTGGGTCAGTTTCTGTATCACAGAGATTAGAATAGAGAAGACTGTGAAAGAAAAAACAGCTGAAGGGAGATATGAGAAAGCTCTGTAAAATCTTGACCATCCAGGGAATGATTAGTCACTGTTCTTCACATAAGAACAAGGAAGCATCAAATGAAATTAGTTTCTGGAAGGTTAACACAAATTAAAGGGAGTAATACTTCATGCAGTGCACAGGCCCATTGTAGAATTTATTGCTAGAGGAAACCCTGGATGCCAAAATTTTAGATGAGTTTGGGAAGTCGCTTCAGAAAATGGTTTGGGAAATTAAGGAAAGAAAATTCCAACAAGGTCTATAAACCACACAGAAATGAACTCTAGGCCGGGAAATCCCTGAGTTGCAGATTGTGAGGTGTTTTGGCAGTAGTTGTGAGGTGTTTTACTGTGCGTAGGTTCAGGAGGTGCATATCTACATGTTTTATCCTTTCCTTGTGGTATCCGATAAAGGACACTTCCTGAAATAGGACAGTGAGGTAAAGGAATCTCTGGCCTGCAACAGCATAGCTGATATTGTGCCCTTGTCCCAGAGCAGAGAGAAAAGTCACAAAACACCGTCTCTTTACTTCCTATTTAATACACTTCCCCCTGTTTTGCAATATGGATTGAACATACTGCAAAGTATAAATGATAAAAGCATGAGCTCTAGCTCATCCTTGCTCCACATATACTCTGCCTCCAGGTGAAAATGGAAGTAACAGCCAAGGCAGGTCTGCCCTGCTACTGCCTCCAGAATGTGGCAGTATCTTGAAAAAAAACCTGTCCCATTTGGTACCTAGTGCATATATGCTGATATGTATTTTTAAATACACTGAAGCAAATAGCCTCAGAATTTAGACTGGGGCCAGATGGCTGATCGAAGTGAAAATAACACAGATACACAGAGGAATGGTCATTGCAAAAAACTGAACTGTCTAGTTAATATGATGCACAGGCTCTGAACAGTACTGCATGTAGTTTGCTGTATATTTCAATACTGTATTCATAAAAATAAGAAATAAAGACCTGATGCATCTCAAGACACTGAGAATTTAAAGCTGTTTCTGAAACTGACTTTAAATCTTTTACTTTACAAGTGAACTCTTTGTTGAGGAAGGGACAAGCAGCCACTAAAATTATGCCACTCCACTTAAAAGATAAAGTGGAATTTAAGGCTTGTGTTTTCAGATTTACAGAATTCATATTAGTAATATAACAGGACACCACATATTCACATTTATAAACATCTCCTTTTTATCCTCCTGAATGCAGAGAACTGCACTATCAAAAGTACAAGCAGAAAAAAATATTTTGAATGCAAGCTATAAAATGTTCATTACTGAGTCTCTCACTCACAAATACAAGTTTTACAACTGAAATTTCCTCATTTAGTTATAGCTTAAGTAGGGTAAATATAGCTTGAATTTACTATTCTTTCCTCTTCCCCCTCACAAGATGTCCAACCAAATCAGGGAATTCTTAAATCAAATTTTTAAATGAAAAGTTAAATTGTGCCTCCTCTCCCAGAAGTTTGCATGTTCCCAGTGCTTTCCATCCCATCGTTTACCTGTGGTGGATATGGAAGCAAATATACTACTGGACATACCATGAACAGCTGCAGCAACAGCACCAACAAAAGCAACATGTGTTGTTGGGCCTTTGGTTTCCAGGTGCTTGAGACACAGCTGATGTTCCTTCATTTTGTGACTGCTGCCTCTTTCTCATTTCAGCTACTTCAGTGCCCAAGTGGCTATAAGAACACAGACATAAGAGATGTACAGAATTACTACAGACCATCACAAATTACATTCACATTTCTACAGCAATGTCTGATGCAACTGGTTCTCACAGCTCATGGCAACAAAAGCACGTGACCATCAACTGAGCCGGCCAAGAAACAGTTCCATTGTGTTAAAAGCAGTTTCCAGAAGACTACATTTCAGTGACACGCTTTTGCTCCTGTGCCGTTGAATCACGCCCATTCTTACTGCTTTGGCTGGACTCAAAGGGCTGTTTATGATCAGTGTTTTTAACAGCAAGCCACACAGCTTGTGTAGCACTTGGTGGAGACTGAGTTGCTCCTTACCATAAGACTACCACAGCTCTTTCCATTGTACTAAAAATACAGTGGGATGGTTTTTCAGCTTAAACATGAGTTGGAAACTGATCTTTTTCACTTTTTGACTTCTTTAGTCTATGCTGGACCAATGAAATTAATGTAAATGATACTACATCACAGGCAACTGTCTGGTAAGAACCAAGATTTATATATGCCATAACTGAGAGGCTTGCTACTTAAGAGTTATTCTTGGTAAATAAAATGAATAATAAATATTTATAAAATACTTCTCCATCTTTGAGACAATTTTCTGGTCACAGATCATTGCTCATTGCCAGTTTTTCCCAGGTTTTATTAGGCCAAGGTTTTTTTTCCTCCCACTGATTCAAAATATACAGTTGGAAGTAGTATACCATGCATTATCTAGTTTTCAAAAGAAGTTAGTTACATTATTTAGGAAGGTTTAGATGTCAGGGTCCTTCTAATGGCTCACATCTTTGTGCAACAACTATAGATTTCCCAGAGTAATGGCTAGTAAAAACATATAAATTAGAATAAATGTAGTACTTTTGCCTTAGAAAAAATACTAACAGATTACCAGATTACTGTGGGGAGGAGCCTGGTTTAAAACAGAAGCAGGTAGAGATGGCCTGGTGTGAGCAGCATGCACTGCACTGTGTTCCACACTCCCAGGGCATCCTCCTACAGCCAGGAGTGCTGGGAAAAGGCAAACTCTGATTGATTTGCCACCTGAGTACACCATGCAGAGACAAACAAGAGACATGTCACTTCTTCTACATGCACTCGAACAGCAGCTGTGAGAGTTTTCATTTCCATGGTTGCTAAAACTTCCAAGGTTTTTATTCTGTAATAGTGTCCCTCAAGACAGCTTACACACAACCACACATAGAAAGGATACTAAGCTTCAGAACTCAAACTCATGCTCCAAAACTCAAGGTTGGTAGTTGGTTATTGCAGCTTCTTGCATAGCTACCTTTTCCATGTATACTGTCACTGAGTAGAATTAAGTGATTTCTGAAGTGTTTGGTCAAATCAAACAATGAAGAATCATTTAACTCTCACTGGTAGGTGCACCTGCTTATGCTATTGATATTACTTATAGTTTATAGCTGCTCTTGAAAAGTAAAATGACATGCAAACAAAACCCACACCTTTTTTTTTTCATGTCAAATGCAAACCTCTGGTGATGCTCTGGCATAACTGGATAACTGCCCATATTTTCACAATAGATATAAAGGAAAATTGTTGAAGCATAATATGTAGCCCAGAGAGTAAATGACACTATGCAGTCTCTTTCTCTAAATTACAGTGCAGAACTTCTTCCAACTGTGCATGATGCAGTTAAATTATTTCATAGATAGCCGTGTCATGCTCTGAATTGCTATTTTTTTCAGCAAGTGCAATGTCTATGGTTAAAGGAATTAAAGCCAGATATTTTCAAATGGAACATTTGTTTACGTAAGATAGCGATTCTAGAAATACTTGCACAACAGAAAACCAGAAAAAAAATTATTCATTTCAGAAACCAGTCAAATTACCCATATTTAGGCATTTGTTGGGCTGTAATCCCATTCATTCCACCTGTGTACCTGAAGTCAAGAATTTTTTTTCTCAAATTTACCTGTATATAAAAAATGCACTATGGCTAGAATATGTTGCATTATAAATCAAGGGGACAGGATGGAGGTTATACATTCAGACATGATGATGACAGCTGGTGACTTTGTTGTAGTTTCACAAAAACTTTACCACACCACAAGATGCTGCTGTCACTGAAATAAATATCCCTCTCCCTTTTCTCCTGCACAGCTCAGAGCCACTCATTCCCTCACCTGAGCTGTCCCCCTTCTCTGTGCTGGCAGCAGCATTTGTACAGGTACCTGGTGAATTGGGTAAAAGAGTAGGCATGATTTAAACTTAATTTAGAGGGGAAAGAAAAAAAAATAGGTTTAACTTGCTTCAAGTGACTTTCTCATTTACCTCAGGAAGATGTGAGCACTTGGACCAGAGCAAGGGAGAAAATGAACATCAGGCAGGCAAGGAGAATGTGGGGACGACTTTCCTCCATTCCTGCTCACACTGTCAGCAAGTGATGGTGAAATGGTTGGGAATTGTGCAGCTGCAGAAAGATAAAATCTGCAACTGCAGTTTCCAACACACAGAATATGGCAGAGAGGGACAGTCAGAAGTGGGGTTTCACAGGAGTGGTTCACACCTTTGATCCTGCCCAGCAACCTCAACCACTGAAAATTCTCTAGCATTCATGTTTTGGTGTGGACTACAATGGACAGCTGTTTCAGAGGTTTGCAAGTCTGGCAGGACAGAGTTGTGAGTAAACATGGCTCTCCACTGTAGAGCATTTCAGGAGAAATGGCTTCTTCCAAGGCTGCTCAGAGCCTGTCTAGACAGTCTTTAGAGTGGAGCCGCTTGCTTTGCTATGCTCTAACTGCTCTGGAGTATGGGGAGGCACATAACCCATCCCCTTTCAGGCCATGCATTATTTGGAGAAGGAAAAGGGCAGTCCTTTTTTGCAGGTACGGTTATATTTATCTATTTAGGCTGTATTTGAAAGAAAAGGAGAAACAGATAAAAGAAAGAAAAGAATCATAGAGTCATAGAACCACAGAATGGCCTGGGTTGGAAGGGACCTTAACTAGATCATCAAGTTCCAATCTCCCTGCCATGAGCAGGGACACCTTTCACTAGACCAGGCTGCTCAATCCCCATCCAACATGGCCTTCAACACTGCCAGGGATGGGGCACCCACAGATCCTCTTGGCAACCTTTTCCAGCGCCTCACCACTCTCACAGTAAAGAATTTTTTCATAAAGAAGGAAGAAAGAAAGAAAGAAAGAGTGAGCAACTTCCTAAAATCCTGTATATATTCAACCAAGGAGAGTTTGCATTCTGGACCTAGTACAATAAAGCATTAATTGCAATGCCAGCGAAGTGCTGCAAGGGGGTATATTTTGAAATGGGTTGTAAACACAGATACTATATAGTGGGACTATCCTTAGCTTCCAAATATAATGGGGAAAGATCTTCCTGGCAGAGTGGGAAAAAGTTGTGTTTAATCCACTTCAGATTCTGTCCTTTCCACAGCTGAAATTGGTGTTCACTCTGAACATTGCTGCGTCTCACGGTACAAACAAAGTGATTTTGCTTGGCATGACTGGTGCACTGATCAATAAAAGCATGAGGCTGAAACCCCAAGCAACGGGACAGCGTTCTCAGTGATTACATGAAGTTTTCACTCCACTGGCTTAGCCACTGGCTGCAGTCAAAGCCATCAGCCCTGTTCTGTTTGTGTTACATTGTCTCAGAGAGCTTCTAAGCTGAAGTCTGTAACAAATATGAAAAACCCACCCTGTGATGCAAAACTATTACGTTTACTGAGGATGTAGTTAGATGGGTGGAAACTTTAGTTACATGCTTCTTTTGGTTGGATTTCATGTTTCCTGTTTTATTTACAAATACCAGATGTCATCTGCGCAAAACAGTAATTGATTCCATTAGATTATTTAGGATGCAGAAGCAGGAATATCTTAATTCCTGGCTATATTTAGAGACTGAGTAGACAGAGGGTTTATATTTGGTGCATTGGTCCAAGGCAGAAAAAAGAAATTTAGAATCTTTGATTCAGCAAGTCACTCTGATGAGATGAACAATTTTTTCGAACTGAAGTGTGAAAGTTAGTACACAATTGTGGAAGACTAGAATGTTGTGAACTGATTCTGAGTAGACCTTCTAGAATAGCAGCACAAATAGTACACACTGTCTCCAAGATCTCAGTTTGCCTTTTAGCTTTTTCAACATTTTCATTCTTCCTGAGACCCTCTAGCTTGACAAAAGTACTGAATGGTGAAGGTGAGCCTTCTGTCTGATGGAACGGTTTTTCCCCTTGGTACACTACATGCGATCTCTCAGACCATCACATCACAGATTCCAATTTCTTCTGCTAGTTTTGCATCTGGTTCTTTGCCTCCATTTGGTGGTATGGTTTACTAACAGTGTTATGATTTCCATTTGTACTGATAGGAAATACGAATAGTATTCCAGCTTGCTTGACTGACTCATTCTCCTGGTGGTGGGTAGGTGTTATGTCCCTCTGAGCAGTCCCATAATCACGGAGGACTTCATTTTGCAGAACATCTGCTGTCCCCACTCTGTAGCTGAGGAAAGGAACCCAAGGGTACAGCAACTGTTTATTATATCAGTTGTGAGACAGGTGGCTCTTATAAGCTGCAGAGCAAGAAAGTCTGTGCAACCCTGTGTGTATCTTCAATCTTGCAGTGCTGGAAGATTATGAATACTAAAAAACCCTTAGAAACTTGGAGTAAGGTTTCCTATTAGTTTTGGAACGGATGGCACAAGGATCTATTTCTGTGTTTAGATAGTGTAATTACCACTTATTCCACTGGGTTCCCAGGAGTAATTATTACAGAAATCCCCTTGTGCTCAGAGCACTGTCCTGGGAAGAGTGCTCAAAAGAAATAATTGATGGAAGAATCATTTGGTTTATTACATTTATACCTGGGAAGACCTATTGAATACAGGCTACACTCTTCAAATTCCACAGAGTACCTCTAGAAAATGAAAAGAAGGCAATTTCTGAATTGTTGTACCTCCCTGACTCTCCACCTCTTGTAGGATTTGTGCTAAGTTTTAGATAGGTTTTTAAGTGCTTTCCCCAGAGATTCCCAAGGTATTGGACATGGCAAAAAACACAGGCTGCATCATTGAAATCATTTAATTTGATGTCTCTTTTTGATGAAGAGAATATTTTTTCTTTTCTTTTCTTTTTTTCCCCCGGCCTCAAAAGGCTGTCATTACAGTACTGCAATTTTCTGAACTTTTGGCACTGTCCCATCTGACCCTCTTTGCTTGTTTTGGAGCCTCCCTTTGCACATGACTCTCTTGTAACAATTTCTGTCCCCCTCTTAGCATTGTGAAGGCATTCTCTGGAGAAGCTCATGCACTATGAAATCAGAGAAAAATCTTGAAACTCCACAGTGTATTGAGAAGAGTTTCTGTCCTATTTTCTGGAACCATTGTTTAATGGCTGTTTTGAAAGAGAGAGATCTATAAGGGTGAGGATAAACATGCACTGTTTTATACAGCAAGGAAGTGGCATTTTGTCTTTTGTTGCAGGTAGAACACATAATGGCCAAGATTTCAGGACAGAATTGGTGCAGAATCACCTACAGCAATCTGTCTTCTTTCAAACTGCAATAGGCAAGAAAGATCACCTTGCGAAAGAAAGGTGTAGTCAATGACTTAAGGATATAGAGGGTGATTTACTCTGCAGGCAAGAAACTTAGCCCTTAAAATATCTCTTTTTTTGGGATCTTTCACATCAGTTCTCCTGCATTGCTTTACTTCTTTTGACTTTGACAATAAAAGGCCAAAACCTCAACTGTGTAGCTTAAATAATTTTTTACCTTATACCAGCTTATTTCAGACCCAGATGTGACTCTATCAATCTCTTAACCATACTTGTTTTCACTGTCTTTACTGGCATTCACTTGATTCCTAACAAGGATTGTTTTTAAGTTTAGGGATTTTGAAAGCCTTCAAAACCTATGTATTAAGGTAGACAATATCCATTTAAGACCCCATCCAGGCTTCAGTGTACAAAACATACACTAGGGAAAGCTTTGTATCCTGTGGATTCAAGACCTCAAACTACCATTTTAGATTTCCCATATATTTGGAAAATTTCAATATTTATAAGAACAGAGTTACATTAACATTTCCTTGAATTTTTTTTAATGAGTTGTTTGGGGATAATTGCATGACCTTTACAAGATTTTGATTGGCTGCTTGAGTTTTAGTTTCCTAAAATAGTCAGTAAGAGAGTGACAGAGATAACCCTGAAATACCATTGCTTTTTTTTTTTCAAATAATCAGGTGTTTTTTAAGTGGTCAGTCAATTTTTAATGTATAGACCACTTTTTAACTTGAAACACTAAACAAAAACCCTCAGAGAATGCTGTGATGTGATACATCTAATGATCTGTGATGAGCTATTTGTTTTAAATCCAGTTTGATGTGCTATCTGTTTTAAATCCATAGGGTTTTTTAAGAACAGACATTCTAGAGTAACAGAACCATGCAACACAGTCTGGATACAGCTGCCAGTTAAATAATATCACTGATGCACGTGCTGCACTTGCAAGGCAAAGACAGACCTAACACAACATTGATTTCTTATTTGTGCTGTCTTCATTCATCTGGAGGAGTGTTTTAAAGGTACCACAAGCTAAATGAAGACAGACCACAAGATTTTACCAGATGTCTCTGAGCTCTAAAGATTTCCATACACCCCTTGCAATGCTGAGTGAGTAGCAAAATCAAGACAGCAGAACCACAGGCACCCTTTTGAGTGCTGCTGACCCCTTAACAGCCATCACAGAGCAATGGCATTCATACTACTCTGCTCTTCAAGAGAAACTTTGACATGGGTACATTCTTTTTTTGCTAATAAATCCTGAAAGTCATTCAGTACTTCACAAATAAGTTCATACAAAGTAATGGACAAGAAGAAGTCTACCAGAAGAAATGCAATTGAGTTATCTTGGACTTCATTGACTTATTTCAATGTATCCATAGTCTTTTACAGAAGAATTAGAAGCTACTGGCAATAATGAAATCTTAACTGCACTTTAATTGATATTGCAGCAGTATGGGAAGTTTTAAATGTTTGCATTTTTAAGAATTTGTATTTTGGAAGGCAAGATCACTGCACAAGGCAATTTCCAAAAACTATTCTGGTTAACAGTAGTCATGTCAGAATGTGAATTATAACCCCAAATTTTAAGAGATTTGCTTTTCTGGGTTCCTCAAAAACTTTGTTTTGCTGCATGTCTAAGTTCAAAGAAATTGTGAAGAGTAAGAAGATCTGAATCAAGACAGAAATTGACCAATGAATTTGTAACTAGAACTTCATATTGAATATATACCCCATGCTGATGTGCCATACAGGCCAGTGCACAGATTCTTGTGTTCTAAGTGATGAGTTCAGCCAAGAAAGGACATGCATATATAATAGCTTTTAATTTTAAAAGCCTGGATACCTACATCAAGCTGTATCAACCACTGATTTTAACTCTGATGGTCCCATACTGATTAACAAGGTAGCAGAACCATGAAGGGAATTTCTTTCCTTAAGCAGCTTGCAACGCCCAAGACACTGCACAGCCCCCATGATGTCATCCTTCTTGGATAAATGACAGGCCGCCTTTTGGTAGTAACTTTTGAAATCATAGGTTTTGAATCCTTGTTGGCTCAGAGAACAGGTTACTGCATCTACTGACTTTTGCTTTTGGAGAACTGAAGACTTGAATGTCTACAGAAAACATCTTGCTCTTCTATTAGTTACTGCAACTCAGCAAAAAAATGTCAAGACGCGTGGTCTACTACTGCTATACAGATATCCTTCTCCTGTCAGGTCTTTTGACCTGGAGATGTAGGACTCTTTCTAAAGTTTTTCAAAGCAAGCCCTGAGAAGGTCATAAAGTGGCTATTCTATCCATTATAGGATAGGATAAAAAGAAAAAGAAATCTAGTGGAAAAGTGGCAGAAAGTGTTCAGACATTAAATGTTTTATTTAGGGTAGAACACTGCTATGCAAATATTCATTTCAATCGAAATTGTGCAATTTGGCTGAACACTATGAAATCCTTGTCTTTTTTACAGTAATATTCTTTTTATGACTTTATCAGACACCTTCTGTACTCGTAAAGGATGTCTGAGATTTCTTTTTATTATTTTATGTTGAACTTGGTATCTTGAAAAAGCCTTGCTTAAATCTTCGCCTCATCAAGTAGATATGCATTTGTGCTTCTGAATCAGACATTACTGCTCAGTAACAAAACATTAAACCTGACAGTAATGCATTATTTAAAAGTTTGAGATGGCTCCATGTGGTTTTTAAGGAGCTGTGCTAAAATTATGATTAAGAGCACTTTACAGTCTTCAGGAACATTTTATAAAAAGCAAAATGTAAAAATCATCAGGAAACCTTTTATTTATTTTTAAGTGTATTGTTTTTATTTGTGTGTGTTTGAAAAACATCTAAGAATCCTGTTTACACAACATCTATATACCTATTCATTATAGCTAGCATGGCTTCCACTGACTTACCGCCACAAAGCCAGTACACTTTAGAAAGCTGAGAAGATTATTTCTTTACAGTGGGGAAATACAGACCTCGACATACTGCTGAAAAGAAGCGTTTTGTTAAAGTCTCTGATATTTCTCATAAAGAGGACACTAAGAAGAGACTTGAGAACCCAGAGAGCTTTCCTGTATGCCTTAGCATTGTAATTTATAAATAACTTTTCCTGTGCTCAAAGCCATTTCTCTATATAAAAAGCCAGCTGTCATTTGGGGGTTATGCAAACTGCAAAGATTCTGTAAAAGTTTCAGCAGAAATTTAAGAAAAAAGTCATAGGCATAGCACAGGAATTTGTAGCCAGCACAGGCTAAACAGATTTGCAGGTGCGATCCAAGTATCAAACAAGCTTTATTGTTGGTGAACTACTTTTTTGCAGATAAGACCATTCTGAAAAATTTTCATCTGCAGGAATGGCAGCATTTAATCAAATAAGTGCACATAATTTTTGTTTATGGTGCACGTGCTACTAAGGGCTGAAAGACAAAGGAAATGATTAGAAAAATTGTTTTAGTGTGAGCTTTTCCGAAACCACATTGGACACAGTTCTAGTCTCTGAAATGACAGAATCTATATTTTCACGGTAAGATGAAGACTTGCATCCTCTACTTCAAAGGCCCTTTATTTTTTCAATTTCCTTTTCAAAATGAAAGTCCCAAATTTGAACAGAAGGAGCTTGAAAAAGGCTTCCTGACTATAAGCTTTTTGAAATAACTGGGTATTTGGCAGTCATGCTGATTTTAGTTACACTGACTGACTTCTGAGGTGTCTTCTGATGTGATCTCTGTGTGTTTCAGCCCTCCTTTCCTCAGCAACCCTCAAAAGGAAAAAAATAAAATAAAACAATAAATACGAACAAAATTAGGAGATTAGTATGGTGTAGAGAAGGTATTTTGTTAACATGGTATAACTGAGAGGGAGAGGAGCAGAATGTGGCATGAAGTAGAAACAGCCTTAAGGTCTTTCTGATGGTTTGGAACAGTGGGAGAAGATGAATCCAAACACTACATTCAGAGAGGCTGCTTCCAGCATGAAAGGCAGGGGCTGGAATTGTCCAGGTGCCATGTTCCCCTCACATTACAGTTTCTATGAACTTCATGACCATAGAACTAAAGAAATATTTGCCCTTGGCAGGGAGTGGCCAGGCTGGTGCATACCCACCTGTAATGAATCTCCACTTCCCTCCCACGAGCTGTGCTACTTCTGTTAAACTCATAGCAAGCTCCTGATACTTCTGCTTCTCCAGGTAGTGCTAATGCTTGCTGGTCTGAGGAAGGAAGAGGAGACCAGTTCTACTCTGTACAAGGGGCGTGCTCTTTTCCACCAGCCCGACACATGCTATTAGAACCAGCTACTGTTACCATGCTTGGAGAAGGCTTTTTTTGTCTGAAAGCCTGTATTTCTCCTGTCTGAATCTTTCACTGTACTTGCTTGTTCAGTGTTTAATGCTGTTTTGTTTACTTGCATGTTGCATACAGAAACACTCATTTTTCCATCTGCTGCTACCAAGCATCAGGTCCTTCATGGTCTATCACATTTGAGGGTTTCCCACTTATAAAAAAAATGTGGCCCTTTTCTTTATTAGCAGAAGGGCTCATGGATGTGTGGATGTGCTGGAGTGAGCGCTGTGGACACATACTTCCTCGAGGCTTTGTTACATCCTTTGTAGGGAGGTGCTCTCCCTTCCCCACACTCCATGTCTCTTAGAGCTGGTTTTGAGACCTGGCTGGGGCTTCACCAATGCAGAGAGAGCTGGGAGACTGATCACAGCCAGCAGCAGAGGACAGTCACTGGGAGGAGATATCAAGGGCTCTTTTATCTCTTTCTGCTAATCTGCAAGCTACCAGGAAAACTGGCATGAAATAGAAAGGGCAGATGACTACAGTTGGAAAATGGGAAGACAACTAAAATATAAGGATGGAAGAAAAAAGACATGCGTTTACCTGACTAAATCTTGGGTTAGAACCATTTTGGAACAAGAAATTAGAGTGGACGTCTGAGACAAGACAAGCTATGTGGCTTGAAAAGCCAAACTTTTAAGGGGAGGCTTTTTCAATATATAGAAGAACAGGCACACAGCTTTCAACTACTGTGTACCTTGAACTATATTTGTATGCTAACAAAGTGAACATTTCAGCAACAACATTTACGTGGCCAAATATATAAAAATTCTACCTAGATCTCATGGAAAAGGCAAGCCACGCCCCAAGCCTAACAGATCTCTGTGCAATGGAAGCCACCAGTCTAGGCCCTGAACTCTTTGCATCTAAGGTTCTTTTGACAGCAGAACAAAACCACCAGAGGGATTTTAGAAATTATGACACTGAGCTCTTCAAGGTTTGATTTGTACTCACCTGCAAAAACCCAGGGCAGTGGTACAGGATGCACTCAGCTGATAGCAGAGTGACAAACTTTCATGGGACCATCTGCCTCCTCCTGATTTGCACCAGTGTCCTAGCTCAGCTCCTTTTCCATGGCCTCCTTCCCTCTTCTGAGTTCACGTTCTTTGCCTGGCTAAGGTGTCTGCCAGCTCTGCTGTGAAACTGATAACCTGCAGAGCAATATAGTAGGCAGATATGTGTCTAACGCTGCTGCAGCAAGACTCACTACAACTCAGTGGGCAGCACAGAAAATAAAAACAGATTTGTGGAGAAAAAAAAAAATCAGACTTCCAAGTTAAATCCCCTTGCCATTATAAGAGCACTCTAGAACTTGTCTTTTCAGTGAGAAAAAGCAAGTTTCCTTTCTCTTGTCCTTGTTTTATCCCTTCTCTTACCGGAAGGATTCCCATGCAGAAAGCTGCAGCCTCCTTTGTGTACCTCATCACTTGAGTATCTACCTCAGCTGCCTGAATCCTCACTAGTGTCTTGTTTGTTAGCTTGACTGGAACAATGGGCGTCTTCAGAGCTGCTCACCGGTGAACACTTGTAGCACAGTCTCTCTCCCCTAAACACAGAGGTATGATGCAAGTGTGAAGCAAAAAGCCATAAAGTCTAAATTATACACAAAATACCTAGCAGTCTAAGTGATATCTCTCAGTTCATAGAAATTCCCAAAATACCACACTAAAGCAGATGGTTTGAGATGTTCTGAAACTACTGTGGAAAGTCCCTAAAGCTATTTAGCAAGTTGTGTGTTGGAGGGGATGTATGGAGGTTCAGAGAAAGAAAACAAAACCAATTATTTCTTCTCCTCTCTTTTCTCTTCCCATGGTCATTTTTAATGTGTCAGTTTGAAAATACAAAATGCCAACCACCCCAGTAAACAAATATTTTATAGCAAGTTGTGCATGTATTTTCATATTCACCTACAGTAAAGAAAAAATTGTCTTCCTGCAGAATCTGACAGTTATTGCAGTACAGAAAACTTAATATTAAAAAACAATATAGGAGTTTTTATTCCTTTTTTTCTCTTTTCTTACCCTCAAGCATGTGAGTTATTTTTCCTATAATTTATACAAATGTTAAATAAAAATTTTGATAGAAAGAATTTTCCTTCTCAGAAAGGATATTTTACTTTGGAGGACAAACAACAACAGTAAGTGATATTCCAGATTTTAATTTGTTCCCCCTTTTCTTTGTATGATGTTTACTTGAAGCAATATGTGCCTACGGAACACTGTGGTGCTACTGCTTTTTTTCAAAGTTTAAGAAGAGAAAAAGAATTGCAAATTATTTGAGGACCAGAAAAGAGCAAAATGCATCCTAACACAGAAAACCTTTCGAATACCACGTATAAGTGAATTACAAAACAGTCTTACATAAAAGATCTACTTTCAACACCTTTTTTTTTGGTAAAGTTTAAAGGATGGAACTGAAAACTACTCTCCCATAATGGGAAGTTCATGATTTTTCATAATCTGAGTCTATTTATTATACCAATGTAAAAAAAAAATCTGCTAAACTGCAAGGGACTGAAAACATGCTGTGAAAACTTAAAACCTTCGAAATCTCTTGAATCATGCAAATTTTGTGTTAAAGTTTCCCTTCTATAGTCACATTTACAGGCTCTCTACTCTTATGCTGAGCATTAGCACAGATCTGCAACCACTGCCTATGTTACTGCACAGCAAGGCATTAAAGTTGGTCTTCCACCAGAGCACGCAATGAGATAAAGTGAATTGACTTAAAAAAATAGATTTTTGAAGATCAGCAGATGAGACCTCTTGAAACACTGCTGTCACATGACTGAGTGGAGCTTGATGTGTATGTCTGGTCTAGCACCCCTCCTCCCATAAAAACTGCTTACTGGCAGTACAGCCTGATGTCCTTGTTTACTGCTACACAGATGACAGATTTCACAAGGGAAGTTCAGAGCCATCCTTTTATCCAATATTTCATAACATAAAAACAAACAAACAAACCAGAGCTTTGCAGAAAGAGAAATATATCTTCTAACCAGTGAAATATATTTAGGTAGCGGAATTTCGCTGAATTTTTGAAAAAATATGTCTATAATCATAAGAGGACAAGGTAATGTTTTAATATAAAGTAACTGTGCAAGAGCTCTGGGAAGCCTGTTGACTGCATGTTTAAACACAGCATTAAGTGGATTAAAAAGAACTATGGGCATGGCAGATCTGGCCATCCAGCTATCTGCAACTCCACCTTCCCCACAACTTTCCCTCTCCCAGATATTCAACTGTGATTCTCCCCACAAAAGCTTTAGTAGGACCTCTCTGCTTTACTTGGGTGTTGGATTTTTTCCAGGCCCTTGGCTTAATCTTCTTCCTTTGAGATTGTCTTTGAAAGTGTGACCTGTCATTTGGTTGAAATTGAATGACATACAAGAAATTAGTGGGGAGCGAGAGAGAGAGAGAGAAGCAGACAAAGCAAGGTCTCACAAGGATCATCTGCTTGGGAAACCGACATGAAAAGTCAGGAACGAGATGAAAGCGAAGAGCTTTGAGCAGTACAGCTTGGCTGGATAGCCCACCACTGAATAATATATTTCTGTTTTTCCAGCCACACCCATGACCCAGGAGCTACCTTTAGTCACTGAGGAAAAGGGGGCAGGCTGTTGCTGGAAAAGGGTGTGGAAGGAGAATACTGCTCGCTTTCTAGCCCAGCTACACTGAGTTTAGCAGAGCTAGACCCCTCTGTGGTTTTATTTCTTTCTTTCTGTCAGGAGTATTTAGGCTAGATTCAGTCCTGTCAATTGTGAAATTTCCTCATGTGCTTTGGGGAGGAGAAACAAGCCATGAAATAAAACTAGAAAATATGGTTGAAGCTACCAAACTTTGCGGCAGGCTAAGGAGAAGCTTAATATTAGAAACTACCTAAGTCTCTTTTTAAAAAGGCAAAAATTAGAAAAAATGTTTCTTTAGACTTTTTTTTTATTAGTCCCATAAGACATAAAAATTCAAAGTATTCCATCTGAAGGGCTTTACCTAGCTCTCATTTCAGGTCAAAATTCTTATGTCCTCAGCTGATTCTTTTGAGTCAAAAGGTAGAGTACGTTATTCTATAATATTTATGTGTAGTATGAAATCATTTGCTTTAAAATCTCTACCATAGCAATTTCTAGTATATTTTCTTCCAAACCCTTTTACAATAAAAGAATAATGAAGCTTTTGTTGAGTGAGCAAACTGGAAATTAGGACACTCTAGCAAGCAGAGCTTGTTATGGACCAAGACATATCTTTCCTCTTATGAAAAATGCAACATGTTCTGTGTGATAGGACTTTCAAAAACATCCATACTATTGTAGTACTTTTTGTACTGCATCAGCTCTTAAAAAATTTTCTAATTTGAAGCAAAGTGAAGATGAGGGTCTCACTCTGAAGGTGAACATCTCTGAAGATACTCTAAAAAGCTTAGGTATAAAAGATTTTAGAGACAGAATCTGTAAAAAAATGCATAAATCACAGAAAACTGCATGAAATTAATTTTATTTACTGCAAAGCTCTCTGTCTTTTAAGTATAAGACATAAGGTTGTTTCATAGTAGTGGTTTCTAACGTTTCATTCCGTAGATCAGAGATTCCTCTGACACTGTAGCTTTTTCATGAAGCAAAAAACATTACATTTGCTACAGCTAAATAAATCCTTATCCTTTGAGACAAAAGATGAATATTTAACACAACTGTGGAGCCTTGGAGTTCTACTTTATGTCTTTCCTTGTTGATATCTGAATGGTGTGCAACTAAGCAATGACAAGTAAGAACAGAGGCTTCAGAGAGTGACATTAAACAAAATATTTCTCAATAAAGAGACCACTGCTTTGTTTCAAGAGCTCTCAAAAGGAATTATTTTTCCCTGCTATGTTTTATATTTGACTCATGCCTCTTGTGAAGTTTTGGTACATTCAGTGAACGCACAACTGAAAGAGCAAAATTCAGCAATTCTTCCCAGCACACTTGATACAAGTCAGAATGCCTAATGCCACTCTGCCAGTCCTTGCTAGTTCTAATATACGTCTCTTGGAGTGGTTTCATTCCACATTACAGACAAGGAGAACAAAAAAATCCCAGTGGAACTACTCAGTTATGCTTGGAGACAACCGATGGAGAAGAATTGCCTTGTGCTGTACAGAGGAGCTCACAGAAGTGGAACAAATGAAGCTGATATGGCAGGCACATGTGGCACCCACAGAGCATGTGGAGGCAGAAGTCTCTGGACTACCATTCAACATGGGATAACTGAGCATTCCATGTATTTGCAGTTAATAATCCATTCATCTTTCATTTCAGGGCTGTCTTCAACTGTAATGAAGCCGCCTGCTCATTGCATTTCCTAAAATTTGCAGAGTCTTCCTAAGGGCAAATTCCAACACAGTTCCTTTGTTTTTTTCCACACTGGACAGGCGTATTTTTGTTGTTTGTGGGATGCTGCCCTATGGTGGACTTTGACTTCTGAATGCCATTTTACTTCAGGTCTATTTCTTATAAATGTATTTTATGTATGCCTTCATTTTCCACAATGTCGAAGTCCTGTTTATCATTCAAAACTTCAGGCAGAGGCTCTTCCTTTGCCTATTAAACATATTAATAACAGTCAATTACGGATCTTTCAGGAGGCCAAGGGATTTGTCTCAAATTGCAGTCCTAGTGGGGTTTTGTATCTAAATTCACCTTCCCCAAATTACCTTTGAAATCTAGACCACTCCTTAACTCCGTTTTTACCTGCATGTAATATCTTGTTATAAAATTTGAAATAACAAAAATAACAAAAATAACAAAACCCAACAGATTCTTTGGTATCATCTACTTTTGGAAACATAATGCTCCTGCCCACCTTCCTTTTCAAATAGCACTGACTCCCATCAAAATAAAAGAACATCTGAAACTTCTCTATTAGCCTTTCCCATTTCCAGACTTCCACCTCTCAGGGGAGGATGACCTGCTCCTTTCTCCCCCTAAGGCTGGGGTGACAGCTTCCATTACTGCTTTGTTGTCTCTGGACTGGTGCCTGGCTGAGGTCAACATCCCTTGAGAGGTCCCTGTGTATCCACCCTCCTCCAAACCCAACATGTGGCTCCATACCTGCTTCTAGCCCACAGAAGGATGCTGTTCCACAGAGGGAGCTGCAGGAATGAAGCCCCCCAGAATGGGCTGAGACAACTCCACTAAGCAATTCTTACTGCAGGAGGCAGGAACATGACAACATGAGGGAGATTTTTTTTTCCTATTTTTATGTAAATACATCTGCCACCT
Source organism: Falcunculus frontatus (assembly GCA_013398115.1). Classification (NCBI taxonomy): domain Eukaryota; kingdom Metazoa; phylum Chordata; class Aves; order Passeriformes; genus Falcunculus; species Falcunculus frontatus. Next base: position 365,950 of record VZRV01004813.1, on the reverse strand, counting down.
TTCCCTCTCATGTCAAGACAGTGTTTTCAATCATAAGCAGGAAGTGGTTAAAGTCATGTTGCCAGGCAGTTCTTTTCAAGTTGATTAATCATTACAGATAATCTGAATCAAGTTAATGAAAATGATGAGAACCTGGAAGTTGCGTACTCCATTGGTAAAATGTGCCCTGACAGGAAAGCTAATTCAGCTGAACCAAAAAATGGCTTGTGAAAAATTATTCAGATGATGTTGCTGGACACTCTTGCTCAGGTTCTTGTGAACTCACCAGGTATCTTATTTGTGATTTATTTATCCATAAACAAAACTTCGAAACAACCTGCTTTATCCTGAAACACTTGTGACTTACTCAGTAATATTCAAAACTATGACTTCACATTTTTCCCAGAAAAATAGACTTAAATTAAATGTTGCTGCTCATAGCAGATATTAGGCAAACTTTTTGAGAGATATTTCAGTTATATAGTTCAAAAAATGCAAAAGATTCTGCAGAAGCCAACAGTTGTGTTTGCTGCAAATTACTGAACAAGATTTAATGTTTTTCTGCCAAGGACAAATCAAAGTTTCCCTGTGACTGCTGGAAAACAGAATTTTTGCAACACTATGGGTTTCAAACAGTGTGGTAGTGGTGGAAAGATTTTTCTGGTTATGTTCTATGTTTCTGATTGGGAGAATTCTCCCCTCTCCCTGCCTCCACTCAGATTTGTTCAGTTCAACATTAGACTGCTTCTGCCACTGATGCCATGATTCATCAATTTCCCGAATGCTGGGAGCATTTGTTGGATTTATCTCCTCTGATGCACTGCTTTTCCCTCATTGCCCAAACCCCACACTGAAGTATCACTGAAGTCCATTACTGGAAGTGCTGCATAGGAAACAGGAGGTAGAGGAGATCTTGGTGTGACGGAAAGGTGCAAGTAATGCCTGAAATTACTTCTGCAAGTAATGCCTGAAATACTTTGACTGGAGTTGTTATAATCAAAGGTCAGAAATTTATTTCAATCATCTGAAATGAACACAAATATTTAAGTAAGGCAGATTACCATTGCATTGAAATTCTAATTTTTGTGCAAGTTAATTTATATTATAGAGCCAGAAGAGATGCTCAAAAAGTCCATTGCCACTTCTATCAGCTTTGTGTTCTTTTCAAATTCAAATTAATCCAAAAGAATAATATTACTGCAGTGGGTCCTTTCACATTCTCATCACTCATTATTTTAATTGCCTGTATTGAAACCATTATTTGTGTTAAAGAATTAACACTTTAGTGGCAAGAGGCAAAATTTTGATCTTCTTGTTTAGTGTTAAACACAACTACACTGTTGAGTCTATTGCAGTGTTCTTCCTTTGCAGAGGTGTGGTGAGCCTGCGTGTTCTTGCACTAATCAGCAATGCCAGCCACTTCGGCACTTCTAATGATTCCTTCTCTGTCTCCCCCTAAAATTCACACTGAAGAGCAGCTGCTGTAATGAAGCAGGTATCCAGATATCTCTGTCATTTTTCAGTTCTGCTCTGGAATTACACATGATGCACACCTTCTCAAGGAGAGCTTGTTTTCTTTTAGATGAAGAATTATTCACCAGAGATTTCCAGCATAATTTATTCAAACTCTCTTGAAACATATCGATTAGGATGTCCAAAGTGAGTGATTTGTGGCAGTGAATAAATTCCCCCCTGGGGAACAAAGGTGTCTGCTGAAGATGAGATTGGAGAGCATCCTAAGGCATTCTCAAGTGCACAAGAAAAAGATTAATTATATCTGCCCCCAGATGTCTGTGGCTAGAAAGATGGAATTGCACAGGGAGACTGTAATCACTATTCTCTTGCTGTACTTTAGAAGAAAAAAAAAAAAATAGAGGATTTTATTTGAAGGAATAAAAAGGCTTGAAATCTCTCCAGCATCTAATTTCCTCTCCCTAGGAATGCAAGAATTCCAACTCATCCTCCATGTACCCAACTCTTTTGATACTGTTCCTATGATTGCATTTTTTCCACCTCCACAGGTACGGCTCCTGCTGCAAGTGCCACTGCTGTCTGTGGCAGTGCACCTTACCACCGCCTCTGCTCGAGGCAGCAGTAATAAATCCGGTGGGAGGTGCAACAGCAGCAAAGAACAACCCCATTTTTTTTTCTTGAAAATTCAGCCTAAAAATGGGGAGACGCTTTATAAGCAGGGCTAATTTGTAATTGGCAAGGTAATTATTCTATTAAGGTATTTCAAGAGGAACAGGAAGCTCTGAAATTCTGTTCACGTACAGAGTTTTCTGTAGCCCTGCAATTAGCAGAACATAAACTTTTTGTTGGACATCACCGTCACAAAATCTGTTCCGTGGAGTAAAGGAAAATCTAGATTTTAATCTTTTTTTCATGAAAAGAGATACTGATGACACCCATCTCCTGTGAAATTTCAACATTTAACTATGGGCACTGTGCATGTTGATATACTGCTGCTATGTCCTGCAGAGGTGTGCAGATGCTTTCCAGGGCAGGGAAATAGCCAGGGCCTTAAGCAATCCCAGTCTGGCCATGCTAATTCCCCTTGCAGTCACAGCAAACAAAATCAGTAATGCTTTCTGCTCACTATGAGTTTTTTCTGGGAAAGAAGTTGCCTCAGATAACATCACCTTAATTTTTATGCCTTCACTCCCCAGCTTTCTTTTCTTCCTTGGGTTATGCAAATATCGTATTTCTTTTGCACAGTGTCCAACTTCTAGACAACTCCCATATCAATGTAGTAGAGCTATGGTGAGGAATTTTTCAATTAAATATTTATTAGAAAAAACCTACAATTGTCAAAAACAAAATTGACTGCTAAAACAATTGTTTTTTACAGATGTTGTCTTAAAAAATATATATATTTTTAAAGCAAGTTTGGAAGTTGCCAAAATAACTCACTGAAATGGTTTGGTTAGTTTTGCTTTGTATCAATGAAGACCAGTTTTTCATTTAAAGAAATCTTTGGTTCAAAATTAATCAATTTATATTGGGTATTGAAATAAAGGAATAACAAAACCTTGTTTTAATTAGTCCAACCAAATACCCACATTTTCCCATATATGAAGGGTAGTTATGTTTAAGATGTTTTGTCACTATTCAGGGCAGGAACAGTTTTGAAAATATTAATATGCTCACGGGACAGGTCAAATCTTTCTGGCTCTAGACTGGAATTGTTTAGGACTCCATGTCAATGCATTCCTAGAGATGCCAGCAAATGAAAAGTAGAATACAAAATGTTTATGATAATATCCATTTCCTACTTGCCTATAAACCACTAATTTTCTAGATGTAAAAGTTTCATTCTCCTCTGGAATCCAATTTATCTTGTTTTCAAGCAGTTGTGCTGAAAGCACCCTGAGTGCTTTCACATGAATAGTGAAAATGGCTGTAACACGACTAAAAATGGGCAAACAATTCAGAGGAGAAAGCAGAGCTCAAGCTATAGACTTCATAAATACTCGGTTAAGAAAAAAAGCCAAACCAATACTTACTGAATACATTGAGAATTCTTCTTGTACCCAAACCATATTTGCTTGCTTTTTATGATGTAAATAAATTTTTTTTATTTTTTCTCTTATCAACTGATTGCTACTGATTCAGTTGGATATACCTGGTTATTTTACACGAGAAAATTGTTCCCCCATAGCAAGCTTAGTATTTAACTTAGAATGAATACTAATGAAAGCTTTTTAAGTTACCAGCTTTTCTACTTAATAAAAAAATTATACTTGAATGTCAATAGTATGTACAAAGGCAAATACATGGCAGCTAGAAGTAAATTGGTTATTCTGAGTACCTCACAATAAGAAAAAAAAAGACAATATTTGGAGTTTTTAGACAATGTAATCTCTTCTGTTACAGACACCTATGCTACCTCTGCTAATTAGCTCAATTCCTTTTGAGTACACCAGCAGACAAGTACATGATTGAACTGAAGGAATGGGACACTTTGGACATAATGGAGAGGAAAAGCTAGAGCTTCACACAGTCAAGTAGTGTCAAGTAGTCAAGAAGTATGCAGAGAAATATATTATAATAATATAATACCTGATATAGTATAATAATTATAATATCTGGCATTTATGGTAAACCTGTGCAAAAAAATCTAGTATTTCATTAAAAAAAATTACTCCATGCATAAAGGTACTGAGTGACTACAATCACATTTACTGCATGTTATGACAAGATATTTAGTCCTGATTGCATCTCAGCACTTGAACTGTGTGAAAGGTTTCTTGTCTGGACAACCGAATGGATCAGGGATGCAAAACTGAGCGATACACAGTGACTGGTGTCTGAAAAATTCTGGTTCAAAGATTATTACCCTGATACTTCTTTCACAAGGCAGGTAGCTGTTATTTGCATAGCTGTTTTCTAGTGTTGCTGAATCATAAACACATCTAGGAATTATTAGGCACCATTTACCATCCCTTTACTTATAAACTGGAAAAGCTATATACACTGGTATTTCAAAATGAAAAAGTGAACAGTGAGCAAAAGCTTTACATGAGCTATTGGAGAAGAAACATAATTTAAAGAGCAGTTGTAGTGTAGATCAAAGAGTAATCATTTCAACCAGTGACCCAATAAAGCTTCCCAGATGTATTTCTGGTTTAACTCCATCTTAGCGATCGCAAAGACACATTTTGGTAAGAAAAGAGCTTTATGCACTTGCATAGAATTTTCATCAGATTCCAAACACATGAGATATGCATCAGGTTCCCAAATAACCCTAGAAGAAAGCGGAGTTTTGGTTTCCGGTAACTGTCCATCCAAACATAAAGGCAAGTACACAAGGTTTGGGTGGGATATTTTGCAGAATTATACAGGAAATCAGCAAGTAAGTATTCAGAACATGAGCTTTTCCTGAATGCTAGAATTCCCCAGATAGAATTGAATATATTTCGTATTGGTTACAATTAAAGTTTTGGTGGTTTTTTCCCTCTTTTCTTCTCTTTTTATGGTCAGAGGAATGAGGGACAAAGTTCTTAAAACAGAATGGATTTTTTAGTTGCATTTTTTACTCCTACAAAGAATGAGGGAATGGTATAGGACACGGATTTTTAACTTATTTTCTTGACAGTCAAGAAGGTTGATAATGAAATATCAAACTGCTATAGAGCAAGCAGAAGCAAAGTGATGACTTCTACCAAAAGCCAAGTAATAGCTTGGATACACTGTGTCTCCTAAATGAGTCAGGATTACTCCTGGGCAAGTACAGAGAGCAATTTCCTCCCCACTCTTGCCCAAGAGGATGAGATATGCCATGATGCAGAGGTTTGCAGGTGCTCCCCTTGTTTTCCTTTACAAAAGCAGTTCTGCCAGCTGTCTCAGCTTTTTCAGGTCCCTTTCTCTGTTCTCTGTCCTCCCTCGTTATCCAAGGAGTGTTTATGCTTCAGTCACAGAAATATCTACTGTGAGGCTCTAGTGGCAGCTCGCAACCATTTGGCGAAAAGAAAGATGGTTTATCACCATGTCAGAAAACCGATTTAAGTCAGTGAGGTTCAGCAGCCATGTAGTCATGACAGACTGACCTCAGATTTTAGGAATATTCTCAATCTGGTGTCCTGCTGTAGCTATGCTTTTCTGGCTGTTTAGCTATCCAAGTCCTTTAGTTCAAGTGAGTTCATGAAGGATAAGCTGCAGAGAACAATACTCAGTTCAAGAGAACAAGACTTTGTTCTTCAGCACCATGTCACATCTGGTACCCAAAATGATATGAAAGAGATTCACAGTTTTCCACCCCATGCTAAATGGTCTACACCATTGCACACTTGAACATTTTCTTCAGTGACAGCTGCCATTAGTTACTCTGTGGGCACACTTGCAGTTTACATGGGTTACTTCAGTACACTTCCTTTGGGAAAAGTTGAAAGATGATGTTTAAAATAAACCCTAACACCAAAACCCCAATCTCAAGTCCAGCAACATACCTCACATACCACAGTTTCTTGAAAAGATGGATTTCTTTAGATTTGGAATTGCTAATCCATAATCTCCCAACTATCTTACACTAACCCAGATGCAAGCTAACCACTAGTTTCCTTCAGATACAGAGGGTATTTTTTATCAAATGGGAGCAACAAATTACTTTTTTGATGTGATGTTCAAGACATAAATGAAAGGAAATCAGAAATTGCAATAGATGGAGAAATTGAAGTAATATATAAACAGTTAATCATTCTTTAGATATGCTTGGCAAATTTTCCTGGTAAGAATGCTATCGCTTTGGAAGATAACTTAATAGGCAGAGAAGACAGGAAAACCAGTTTGCTTCTAATGGCATTGCTATGGTGTAATGGGACTGAGATGGCTATATTCAAGAGAGATGCTATTATTTGTTCTAGTTTTACCATAAGTGACACTATGATAATTCCAGAATCAAGCCTGAAAGCCCATTAAAAACATTTTGCTGGCTTGACTCATAACAAAATATAGGAATTGCTTTTTTGAGTCCTGATGAATGGAGAAGCTTTCAGAACACTCAGACTGATGATCCCTAGCTTTTACAACAAAGTGCAAGGCAAACTTAGTGGACTAGTGATATGCTTTTATCACTCTTCCTCTTTTAATGGTGCGTTCTTTTCCATATAAGTTATTGTAGCAACGGATAGAAATGTTGCTTCCCTATTTATTCATTTATTCCCATTTCTGTCCATTTGTGTCACTTTCATGAGAGCCTTTAAAAAATTGGTCAGTCTGTTTCTTAGACTCACACAAAGATGCTTGCATGCTTTTTAACTGAAGAAATAAGTTCCGAGCTCCTGGTGCAATCCTTATAATTAAAGTTTAAGTTAGCATAAAAAACTCTCTCACTTATTGCATTTTGGTTTTAACAGTGTCCTCTGTTGTTGCATCCCCCCAACAGACCACATAGATTCTTTATTTGATTTGTCTTTCAGTGTTCATCTTCACTGCTCTCTCATATCCTAAAATTTGTCAGTGTATAAGCAAGACGTTACTTCCAGAAAAAAACCCAAAACCAACAGCACAGAGTTAACGTTCATATTACCTAAATAGAAAATCTGGTTATGGAGATTTGGAAACTTTCTCAGTTTTTGCAACCCTACACAGAAGGCTGCAGGAAAATCTGCTATGATTCACATCTGGCAGTGTCTCAGTAGATAAGCCAGAGGCATTTTAAGAGCAAGTGTTCAGATTCCACTAAAGAACATAAGCATCAAACTTTCTAGAACAGCTGGCTGTTCACAACTTTAATAAATAGCTAACAAAAGAAGTTCCACTTGTGCCCAAGTTAGGCACCGTACCACATTGTTCAGAGATAGTCAACAAACTGGAAAGATGATCCAGTAGCTGAGGACTATCCTAGAATTTAAGAAACTTGACTAAATTGTTGTTTATTGTCTTTTAGTAAGCTACTTCTTTCAATAGGAGTTGGACACTAGAGGCTGTGAAATCAGGTATTCTCATAAAACATAATTTTCCATTTCATGAAACATATATATGATTTAAAAATCTTTCCAGGTTTGAAACGAGTGGCTCCAGACTTCTCCCTTGCATGTAGGTTGCATCAAAGGGGGTGGAGCTGTTAGCAGATACAAAGCCAACAGGGAATGCAAGAGATGTAGGTGTAAATACCTCTTCTGCTCATCATGAACTTAAACCTTGCTTTCTAAAACCAGGTGGAAGAATCAGTGACGGATGATGAAGAGAAGGGAGTTTTTGGTTTTTACTAAATAGTCAAAAAGTTGAGCTTGGACTTCAGAAAAGATCTTTAAGATTCTGAGGCACTTGGACAGGATGATAACGACAGATACAAAAGAAATGTAAATGACAAGAGAAAAACGTTAACTTGTAAAAATTTACTATTAGCATTTCTCTAAGCTGCTGAGTGGGAGGTACAACAGTGTGTACCTGTCTGCATTAAGGAAGCCCTGTCTGGAATTACCATAACTGATGTACATTATTTGTTTCAGTCCTACAACCACTTTTAAACAACAGCTTTCATCTCCCACATATGACTCCTGTCATACTGATAATTTCATGGACTAGGGGAACATTCTCTTTTCTCTTCCATGGGTCTCTGAAACTAGGGACTGACAGATAATTCAGAAATGTTAAGTGGAGTTTCCTAAACCCATCCACATTCTGCTTCCATCAGCATGGGTCCTGACCCCAGGAACTGATTTCCTTACAGGTTTTTTTATGTTCTCATGGCATTTGAAAGATTCAAAACAAATGGTACTTTTTTTTTACAGAAAGCAACAACTTCAGAATTGTCTGGCACAACTCCCAGAAGAGCTCATCTTTGCCCTGACCAAAAGCTGTGTTAGATGAAACGCTCAGAAAAGGTCTGCCTTCAGTGCACCCAGCATCCAGGTTTGGTATCTTCACCCAGGTGAAGTTTAAGGAGACTTGATTATAGGATAACTAGGGAACAGAAAAGAGAAAGAAGCTATGGGATAACAGGTTTAGGATAACCACAGAGCTGCCAAATTTCTATGCAAGGATAAAGCCCTTTTAGAATGTCCAGTTCTTTGAAGAGAACTTGGAAGGTTGTCTGTTCTAAGCAACATTTATTGTACGATTAGTTTTTGTCCCACGTAGGCACCTAGACTGTGCTGGTTTTAATGTGTGCCCTAATGACATTTTTCTATTTATTTGAACAACATTTGGTAAATTGACCACTTTTTTTTAGCTTCTGATTCAGTTATTTATTGTAAGTTAGTCCTATTGCATATGATCACGTTTTTTGTGAGATAAAAAATATTAAACACAAGCATAATCCTGAAAGTTAAAACTGGAGCTAAATAAATAGAACACCAGAAGAAAAAAAAAATCACTGTTTACATGTGCACTTTTACCAAAATGAGGAAGTAAGAAATCCAGTGTGATGCTCCTTCTGCTTCTAGTGTGCACCATGTGGAGTGCTGGGTTCCCCAAAGCTATTCCCACTCAGACCAGACAGCTCTGGGTGCAGAGAAGCAATGAGCCATTTGCTTTTAGAGTGATTTTTGTGGGGTTTGGGAGTGTGGGTGTGTGTGTGGGTGTGTGTGGGGGTACTGTTGTAGTTTTTTTGTTGGATTTGTAATTTTTTTCCCTCTCATAGAAGAGTACAGCTTTGTGTAATGTACCTGGGCATCTGCAATATCTTGACAACATGAGACACCTCACAGTGAATTCCCAAAAGCAGCATCCCAAGCATGAGGCTCCTTGGCAACTTTGGTCAAATTAAGTTCAAGCCATCAGTCCTTCGACTCCTACTTTCTGGTTGATGTGTTTCTGCCATGTAGTAACACAAGCAAATTTTGTGGCAGAAAACTAACTCTCTAGAAGCAAATGATTAGCTGTCAGGTGGATTAACTCTCTGAATTGATTCACTGCACTCACTTTTATGTGGCAGGGAGAGAGGAGCAGCAGTTCTGGCTTAGACTGGCATTAAAAGCTGCACAACTAGGAGCAAAGGATTGGTGACCAAGAGAGTGCTTTGCCCTTGTCCCTTCCCAGGATTGAGAAACCTAGACTGGACTGCAGAATGACTGGGATTTGAAGACATGGCCCTCACCTAGATTTAGGAGCCTGAGTCATTCCTTAAAAAAACACATTATGGACTAGAATATGCTGCGTAAAATGAGATGGTGGATGCGCTTTCTTGCTTTTATTCAATATTGCAAAGATTAAATAATGTGGTTCCTACACTCTTTAGTGCTTAGAACAAGGCAGAAATCAAGGTGTTTATACTCCACAGTGGACATTGTAATGGCAGGCGCTTTGCTGTCTCCCCGGCTAATTTCTCTTTAATTGTTTAATGGGGTTTCGGGTAGGTTTTTTTGCAAAACAGCATAGCGTCAGTGTAACAGTGGAGACTGTTTCTGCCTCTGAATATCTTCAAATCTGGTGATTAGGGCAGACTTTTTGTGATGGGGAGGGGAAGGTTTGAATTCCCTCAGCTTCACATTGGATGAACCCAGGTGTATCACATCCTGGCTGAAGGTAACCCTCCTGCTTTATTTTATGAAAGAAAAATTGAGAAAACGGCAAGAGTTTTGGTGAGAGCAGGAAGGATGAAATAACCACAAACCTTGACCAGCCTCCTTCCCTGGCTGTATTCTCGAATGACAGTTCATTTGTCTAGTGTTTTGTGATGAGTTCAGCTCTCTTAGAAAATGAGAAACACACTCTCAGCGTGTCTTCTGGACCAAGCTCCTCTGAGATCTCTGGCAGACAACACGTCCTGCTGAGAGCTGGTTGTGACCTAGTTAGCAGGAGGAAGTTTCAAGCATGAGTAATAGGCACTAAGTGCACTTGACTGGGGAAATTTGGGTACCTAAGGGTGAGAGGGGAATGGGATATTGTGTGTTCTTAAATACTCAAAGTCCTCTTAGAGGACTGAAAGCCAACTAAGGCCTAGTTTGGATGCCTAATATCCGTAGCAGTTTGGGGTCAAGGTGGATACAGCAGCTACTGCCATCCCAGCTTGAGTAAAGAAGATAAATTCCTCCTTGTCCATCTCTATGCTGGGCTGGTTCCTCCTGTGCACAGATACCTCACCCTGGAAAGCTGCATGGAAGAAGGAGCTACAGAAAATGTTTAAATTAAGAGAAATATTTTAATTGCATTTTTAAATTCTCCTCTAATCCCAATCCTTTCCTTAAGATGACTACTAGAAATGCCTCTATCCCCTGAATTACGGAGGTCTTAGATTTGATCCCTGAATGCATGTTTATGGCATTACTCAAATGGCCACTTTCTGTTTACCCGAGGGGTGGTATTTAGGACATCAGTGGTGCCAAAAGGTACACTACTCCAATATTTATGCATCTTCCATAAACAGAATTGCTGAAAATAATTTTAGGGAAATTTTGGATAGTAGAAAACTACCTTTTGTTAAAAAAAGACAAAACCAATGAAACAAAATTAGTTTTTAAATGCTAAAGGTACTGATCATGAAATGAAATTTCAAATGATCTCTAACAGCAATAAAATCTTTTGGAGACTTGCAGTTGACTCAACAGTACCTTCCTCATTATGACCATAGTCTTGTATTAGAAAGTGTGCTGCAGATAAGAAAGGTTTTAGAGAAAGGAGGAGCAGGAATAGACGCATCATCTAATTGTTGGCTCTTATCTCTTGTTATCTCCAGATCAAGGAAATTTAGTTGAATGGCGCATAATTTCGAGTGTTTCAGGAGGAAATCCTAGTTGCCGATAGGAAAGGAAAACAACCTTGGTTTAGTGTGGGTTTTTTGTTGTTGTTGTTGTCTATGTGCCATTATTTATTGCACATAAAGGAATTATTCTAAATTTTAACACTTTTTTAAAAGCAGGACTTCTGTAATATCTTTCTTAACAATCAGGCTGAAACTTCTTATAAGACTGAATTCCTCAAATGCTACAAATATCTAATAATTAAAAACTATTAGAAATCGGCTTATATTTTATAAAGTGACTCTAATATATTTAATTTTTCACTGTCCTTCTCTGCTATTCCATACTTCAAAGACTTTATCACCGTAGCCTTTTAATTCACCTGTTCTTTATTAATCTTTACTTCTTTCTTTACCAACTAGCATCCAGACTCATGCTACACTCAGTACCCTTCACTGCTACCTACTGAGATTTCAGTCTCACTATTATGCCTGTTTCTTGCCCTTTCAGACTTTAAAGGTCCTTTTCAAATTCTCTGTGTTCTCTCAGTCTGTGCTGGTCATTACTTCCACTCTTGAGATTTTTCCTTTCACCTGGAACATCTGGATAGCCAATTCTGAGGTGTACACACTCTAATATCATCTGTTCCTGTCAATAATTCAGTCTTCCTGCTCCCCAAGTTCAGCAGTTCTTGCCTCAGGATGTAAGCAAGGAAACAGCTGGAGAGCCAGGGGCAAAAATCTCACAATGAATATAAATGTGGCATAAAAAGTTCTTTAGATCTTATGGAAAGGATGTATGGAAGGCAATGAAACAACACTTAGCATCTCAATAGAAGATTCATCCCACTTAGTGAATAGGATAAACTTCTGCTCTCTGTGGAGCTGACTCAAGCAGTTCTTCCTTCAGGGAATTTTTTTTAGGTTTGTGGAAAGAACTAGTGAGAATTAAATCGAACCACCTGCATGTCTGGTCACAAAGTAAGATTTTGCAGATTTTTCTGCTAGGGTGAAAGCCTGTGTTCATGGGGGAAATGTAGGAAGGAGTTTTGCCTTGCAATTACTGATTTGGACCAACACGTTTCCTCACTGGGGTAGACCTGTAGGCAAGTACTGTAATACTTCGATGGAGAATATTCTTAAATACTTATCAAAGACAATCTAAAAGTCTCAAACTCCCGGAATTTTCCTTCTCTGGCTTCACTTTAACTTACAGTCTTGTTGCTATAGTTGTGCTATGACTCGTGGCTTCTGGAGAAAGACTGATGAAGGTTAGATATTCTTGTCAACAGTATTCTGTCTGAATCCACACCTGAAATTCTCTTTTTGGGGAGTTGCAGATTGGAGTCCTAGCAAGAATAAGCACGTGCTGAGGAACCCTTCTCCTTGCCTTTGAGAAGCTTTGCTTAAAAGTCAACAAAATCCAGATCTCCCTGCCACATCTAAGCATGGCAAGTTCCCGTGGTCCATCCCCACGGCTCTCCTGGGAACAAGATGACAAGATTAGTTGCGCCTGTGTGTGGCATCACAACAGCAGCAGGGCCAGGTAGGCTCAGGCACTCAGGTGAGATGGGCAGTGCCTGATGGAGGACCATCCACTGGACACTCGAAAGATAAGTGCTTATCTTGGGCAGCCAGGCCACCTCAGTGTTGTCCCCACATGCTTGTTGGGAGTCTCTGAGCTCCATACTGGCCTTTAATAAATGGTGTGTGCATACCTACAACCTCGGAGTGGCTGCTCCTTCTGATCAGGGGACAGCTTTCTGACACGCAAAGATAATACACATGACACACATTGCCTGCTGGTATTTCATCCCTACAACATCTTAAGAAGGAGATGTGGATGGAAATGTTTTCAATGTGCTAATACCACTGGCCTTTCTATTTCCATTATACATCACTCAGAAGCAGTGACCAGGCATTCAAACTCTGAGTCTGAAAGCCAAATTTAGACCTTTTCTGAATGGGCTTATTTTTGTTTGAAAAATACAATTATTTTTAAATAGAAAAAGTAAACTGAAGGTTATAATTGCGGGAGAGCGTGGGAGGCAGAGCTGCCTGCTGATCACATTAAATGTTTGATCCTTATTCAGCCACCAAAGGCTCGGGTGCAGCCAAATTTTTTTTGCTAGTGAAGTGCCTGTCCTGAGATGGTGCTATTTTTCACAGTGCATAGTAACAGGTAGGATGATAACAGGTGGAATAAAGGATATGGCATGGTTATTGTCAGTTCAAACCTCTACTTGGCTCTAGAAACAACTTTTTAGATGTGACTGTGAAACCCTCATAAAGAAGAATGATCAGTTTCCATTCAAGCCTGCTAGTGGGTCAACATAACACAACTGAAGTCTGAGAACAATCATCAACAGTCACCAATTCATCTTAATGGCCCGGATTCTTCATTTCCTTGACAAACGTTTAATTTTCTCTCGTGATCTGACTTTTCTTTAGAAGGTGAGTCATGCAACAACAAATCGAAATGGTGACATTTTTGTTTGTCCTGTGCAATCTCATGTAGGTGAGCCAATGCATTTGCAACACAGTTCCTATTGCTGGAACCCTTCTCTTCTAGTACACGTCTACACTGATATTTTACACATTTATCTAGTCCCACAGGATACAAAGATTGAGAAGCACTTCTAACTAACATACAGAAGAGTTTCCTGAACAGCCATTTTGTCTGAGAAGAGAAATTATACTAATACTGAAGCTTTTTTGTGTTCAAATAAACATGGAAATGTATTTTGTTGAAGGACAAAAAAAAAAAAAAAGACCCTTTAGGCTGCCCCAAAGTTTATGTAGGTATGTAGGTGAATATTTTCTTACACACATGACCTCATGTGTTTTGCTGCCACTATTCACAGCAAGGATCGTACTGGATCACACAGAATTGAAATTCAAGCAGCACACTTCTAAGATTTCTTCAGGTGTTAGCTACACCTTGAATACTCCTTATCAAGGGACCCCCTTTATGTAAATAAGAGTGAGAGAATGCTCATGGAGCAGTCACACAGGCTTTACTGCATTGCTACTCCAGGGAGCTCCACAGATGAGTTATGAAGGGAAAAGGCTGGAGGAGGGATTTTGTGATTTGGAGGAGAGCTGTTGTTGTGACATTTGAGCCCTCTTGTTTCACAAGACACAGATTTTGCATTCTGAGTGTTCTCTTCATTTTTTGATGTCCATTTGATCCAAAGAGCATTTCTGGGACAAATGTTTAAAAGGGAGGGATATGAATATGTCAGGTGAACAAATGGAAGGGAGGAAGAACAATTTAATATGGATGGTTGCACAAGAGCAAATGGAGAATAGCAGCCTTTGAGTGAATGTGGCTGGAAAGGAGAAAAAGGTTTTCAACAGGAGATCTGGAACAGCCTCTGCGTAAGAATAGACGTAAAAAAACCCCAAAAAAAACCAGAAAACGGAACCAAATAAAAAACGTCAAAAGTCCTCCTCCCACCCCCTCCCCCCAAAAAAAATCTCCGAACCAACAAAAAAAGAGACTTCCTGCTTTTAATATTAACTTGATCAAGAGAATGAAAGAAAAGGTAACAATCTTCCTTGGTTGATGGAAACAGACAGAGTCTGGGTGGGAATCAATTAGCCAGGGTTTTTCCCTCAGCATACAATCCTATTTTCCAATGTTCCTAAAGCTGCTCCTGTGGCACTTGCTGGAATGGGCCATACAACTAAACAGCAGCCTAACCCAGAGAGCTGCTGAGCACAATCTGCCCCCCCAGGTCCAACAGCAGCTGGTTTCCTTGGCACCCTGCTGGGTACACTCTCTACCTTAGAAGACAGGACTGTAGCACAATTCAAAACTGTCTCATCTAAATATTAAGCAGTGAAAATCAAGGCATCTCTGGCATTCAGTCCCCTTGTTGTGTGTGATCTCACTGTCCATCAGAACGATTTCTGCTTAACAGAGCCTAAATAGAGCCTTACAATTATATGTTTGAAATGTGAATGATGACTAGGATTGCGTGTAAGAATAGTTTCTGCCATAGAATCCCATTCAGTTTAATGGAAAAATGTCTTGAACATTAATAGCAATTCAATTATTTGGAGTCTTAAAACCCCTGTGAACTGTCTCCCATCTGTAGCTGGATCTGCAATAATTTACGCTTTCAGATAAATTTAGTCTTCTTACGTTAAAGCTCTTTTAGACCATATTTTCTTGAATTCAAGGAGACTTTTCCCCCATCTTTCAAGGGACATCCAGTAACTTACTTCTTTTCATTCCAAAATAAACTAAATTACATTTACTTGGTCTACCACCAAACTTCAAGGGAAATTTACTGGAGGAGCTGATTGATGGTAACTTGTGCCCCACAGCCCATAGGTGTGTTCTCTCACTGTGATAACCAGAAAACAATTCATTCCAAGTATCTGAGACTAAATTACAAAGAAATATATATAAGCATATATAAAGTATATATGGTTTAGACTGGTTAAAGCATCTCCCCTAGTTCTGACCGAGTCCAAGAATGAAGTGTTGTTAAAAGTCAGGGTAATTTGGGGTTAGAAGAGGCATGCTGCCTTCATTATTAGAATTAGGAATGCCTTAACTAGTTAGTCCACTCCCTTTTGTTACCTGTAAAAATATTTTATTGTATAATAACTGTGATATTACAGGAAATATGATATTTTATGTCATAAAAACAAACAACCAAACTAAAAGAAATGTGCATAGCTTTTTTTTTTTTTATACATAATTTGGTAAAGCATGGACAGGTGTTATTCTGTTATGAACAAGACTGAGCTCATGGTACTGGAGTTCCCTCATTTTATGAGGATGACAGATCTACAGGTAGTGGTTTAATGGATCCCCAAAATCCCATCTCTTTTTAAAGAACTGATGAGCTGAAAGTCATGGGATACATACATGCAGAAGGTAAAATGCTACTTGCCATACGCTTCCATTCTTTCTTTTTCATTTTTTAAATAAAGGTCTACATTGCTCAATCATCCAAAGTCTTCATGTTTTTGCAGTGTTTTGCTTACTGACCAATTTTTTTTCTAGCATGGCCCTAATTAATATTTTTCATATTGATATTCAGATTACATATTCAAAGGAGCAGTATAATTATATTGGAGAGGTTTTACTCTGGTCATCTTTAAATGAGTAAAAATATTTTATCAGAAAGACTAACTTCTGATTATTTTGTCCCGGAAATTGTCTGGATCTAGAGATTTTCTGGATCTTAAGCTCTCTCTGATGTTTCTATATCAGCATTACCTTGGTAATAGGGAAGCTGGAGCAGGAGACAAGATTTTTAATGCTAAATTTTAACCCTTGAAATCAACAAGAATTTTGCCCTGTGTGTTTAATTTCTGCATCTGCCACTATTTTACTGTGTGATCCTCTAATTGCCTAATTGATATGTATCTGCATTTCTGTTCTGTGAAATAGCAGTGCTGTTGTCTCAGCATGCAAAGGTAATTTAGCGGTTGTTTGAAAAGTGAGCTTGTAGAAAAGACAGCACGATGGAAGGATTATCTCAAAACGCTTACTAGGTCTAAATCCCAAAAATCTGGAAGTACAGGAATGGTCTTTTCATAATGTGTTCTTTATTTATTCTCAGTGCTTGCTAAATTGCTAGATTCTCAGGATAATGATGCAAGATGATGAGCAGTCCCCTCGTCTTTTACTATTTTCAACTTTCTGGATTCTCTATTTTCTTAAAAGTTCCTGGAATGTTACATTGTATGAAACCAGGACACTGTATTTGCCACAGCTTTATATGCCTGACCAAGAAAAATGCTCAGCAGAAGTAAGGATACATAATAAGATACATAATCTTCCTATTACCTCATGCCCATACAGATAGGAGCCAGTCACCTTTCCTAAACTTTACACTTTCTTTAAGAATATGTTCAAACAATTCTCTCTCCTGTTATGTATGAAAAAAAAATGTTGAACGTAAATCATAACCACCTTGTCCCACTGGTTTGATAGAATATTTTTAGTAATAAACACATGAAGGACTTGAATGAACGCAATATAGTCAAAGCCATTCAATATGAGTTACGTTAAATGCAATTTTTAATATATATATTTGAGATGGGTATGAGATAGTTATATTGATATTTTATACAGGGTTGCCAAACTGATGGTATGGTCAATATGTTGGCTTCTGTTAGTGAAGACAACATTGTGATTCTAGAATAAACATGATAAAGGTCAACATTATAAACATCAAACGTATTAAAAACTGATAAATCTTGGTCTGAAATTAAACATAGGGAATAACTAATAAGCAGATGTGTTACTGACTGGATCCTTCAGGAATATGTTAATTTATAGAACTTAACAAGCTACCCCTCTGTTGTGAACAAAATAGAAGGAACCACAAAACTCTGCAGTGTTCTTGTTTGTGGTAGGTAAATATCAAGGGAACAACATAAGCTAACAAAGTCACTGACTTGAGGTGATCTGGATCCATCATTAAGTAAATCTCAGCAAACACAGTTTCCTTTGGTTAATGTCATAAGCCTGAGAAGAAAGAATGCAGGCCAAAGGCAGAGGCCTTCCTGAAGAGATGTGATGTGCCTGTACTGGAAAGACAAACTATTCCAGGGCTTGTTCTCTGGCTCTGGGGCTAAATGGCCAATTTTCACTCATACAATTAGAGTGACCTGCTCTGCATAACAGGACAGTCTCATATTCACGTTTTACTGGGAATGATCCCTGGAATGTGGTAACTTTCCAGTCTGGTCTGGGACCATTTTAACAACTCAGTATATAGGCAATCAAGTTCTGGCGCAAAAGCTCAGGCTTCTTTTAGTTTGCAGAGCAAAAACCTTGGACTCTTAACAAAAACTGAGAGTCATGACAACTAAAAGAAGTGCTCAGTGCAAGCCTGCGCCCACAGGAGTTGTGGCTGCAACCTTGGCTACATAAAGCCGAAAACTTAGACAGCCATACGAAAGCCGTTCTGTATTTCAGCACTGACTGCTATTGAAACAACAGTTGTGATTTCCTTAGATGAAGATGGTTACTGATCAGTTGAAGGAGGTTAAGAGGAGCTAAGACAATGGCTGAAGGAGTATGGAATATATTTGATGGCAAATGTCCTCAGGAGCCATTTAGGTTAAAAATAGAAAAATTTCAGGAGTGTATTTCTCAGTTTCTGAGTAGTCTCCACTGCAGGTTGCAAGGTGACATACAGACAGTAGAGGTAAAATAAGGTAACTTTCTTGCTAGTGCTGCTTTAACCAGATTTTTCGAGTGTCCGACCTTTGTCAGCTATCTCTATCCTAGACTGCAATTAGCAGTGTAGGCATAATCTTTGAGACAGATACTGGATATGAGATAGTCCTTCTGCAAAGAGAGCTGAGAACAAGTCCAATAAACAGTCAGATTTCTGTATTCTGAATCACTGACCAATGCCCGGTCCTACATGAGTTATCTGCTCAAAGCTGCTGTCTCTGTAACTTCATAGTTTATGAAGTAGCTGCATTCACTGGGTATAGGCATTCCCTCTATCCTTTCAAGATTCTCACCACAAAAGTACTTTTTCTTTTGTGATTGTTCTGTGATTTAATTTTACATATCAAATAATCAAAGAATTTGAAAACAGCCTTCTGGTCGGCACGATGTTTACCATACAGCTGAGATTCTGTTTTTTAACATCATCTGGGGTTTTTACATTGTGAGGGTCAGTAAGTGTCTATAAAAATATTTAGACAAATGTAATACATATAATAGTGAAAAAATTCTACACATTAGATTCCAGTTACCAGGTTATCAGATATATCAAACTGTATGAGTTAGATTATCAGACCGTTATAAGACAACTGCATTAAAACAAACTAGATATATTTTTAAACCATTCTACATGAATGATAAGAAAATAACTTTTACATCTCACTCCTCTCTTCCCAAACCCATCTTGAAAGCCATAAAGTATCTGATTAATATTTTAGGACTTTGTAATTTCTGAAGATAATAAGACTTGGAAATAAAAGTACCTTTTGGACACTGAGTAATTTGGATGACACTTCCCACCTACATTCATTAAATCAAGGCTACTTGTGAAGCTCTTGTACAGGAAGTTATTATTCACTGTTCTCAGTTTTCATATGATGCAAACAATTGAGAGAGCAGCATCTACACTATCCAAAGGTCTGGTGCAGTGTGAATATCAGCGAGCATGTGCTTTCTGCAGTACTGTCAGAATAAGGCAGATTGGATAAGAAAC
The DNA here is from genome assembly GCA_013398115.1 of Falcunculus frontatus. Classification (NCBI taxonomy): domain Eukaryota; kingdom Metazoa; phylum Chordata; class Aves; order Passeriformes; genus Falcunculus; species Falcunculus frontatus. The sequence goes on along the minus strand of VZRV01004813.1, from coordinate 346,645 downwards.
TCCTCACTTCAGGAGGTTGTTCCCATTAAGCAAACCATAGACACTAACAATGGCATTAAAAATTTACTATATATTTCTTCATTGCGTGGCTAGTGAGGCACTGGAACTGGTTGCCCAGAGAAGCTGGGGATGCCCCATCCTTGGAAGTATTCAAGGTCAGGTTGGATGGACCTTTGAGCAACTCGGTCTAGTGGAAGGTGTCCCGGTCCATGGCAAAGGGAATTGCAACTAAAAAGTGTGTAGGGGCCCTTCCAGCCCAGACACTCTATGGCTTCCCTCTAATTTGAGCTTCCATGAGACCAGCATATATATGGTGATAGTAGTCAGCCAGCAGTACCGTGTGAATTGTCAGGACTTCCTGCAGCTCCTTGCCACAGCTGCAACGTGCCTAGGACATGCTGCCTCTAAGGGTGCTCAGTGTTCTGAGATCTCTCTCTTGAAAGCAGTCTGAACTACAGAGAGTATCAGAGAATCACATAATCACTGAGCAGTTTGGGTTGGAACAGACCTTAAATATCATCTAATTCTAACCCCCCTGCCAGGTTGCTCAAAGCCACATCCAACGTGGTCTTGGAAGCAGGTATAAAAGTGCTGTGCTAAGGATACTATGACAGCCTTCATCCATGCTTCCTGGGGTTTTACTGCTTTCTCTCATAGGATTATTTTACTTTAACTGACATGAGTTGCTGATAAAAGAAGACATTCTCACAGTATCCCACAGCACAGCAAAACATAATACAGCAAAACTGCCCAAACCATATTCAGCCTTCCTAAAACGAAAAATAGGACCAAGTCTTGCTTGGACTTGAACTTAGAACTTAGCAAGGTGGCATAATCAATTAATCAGGGACCTGAGTCAGAATGGCTGCGTCCTTTAAAGGCAGCGTTACTGTGACATTCTCTCTGCTAGTCTGTATGTACAGAGATAGGCTATATACAGTGGTTCAGCTTGTGATCGCTCATATTTCAGCAAGCACAGAGCTGGCATCACTGGAGAGAGCAGCCAAACTGCTTTAAATGAAGCTGCTTTGATAGCAGAAGCTACATAGCTCTGTTAATGCATCACTGTCTAATTTACCCCTTTCTCATTGAAGAACCTAGGCTAGATACATACTGGTTTTGTATGGAGAAAGATTATGCAGCACAGATGTAGTGTTTAAGATGTGTGCATGTTTCAATGCTTGGTTGCCGGATTTAAGATTTTATTAAATTTTCTTTCTGTTGTATCTCCCTACCTGTAATTTTCCACATACATTCTATTTAGACATTTACTGATTTCTAAGAACTTCCTGCCATTTGCTTACAAAGTAAATAATGTATGAAAATTTCTATTGTATGAAAGGTAAGAAGCATTTCATTTACATTTTATAAAAAAAGAACTTAAAGCCATGATTCAAAATTTTTATGATAGTATGATAGAATCAACCTTAAATTGATTAAAATACTTCTATTTAAGTCCAGATTCATTAATACACCGGAACAACACAAATTTTTCAAAGCACACAAGTAATTTAAATTGGGTTTACATCTATTTTGCATCACTGGAGCAGTTCAAATCAGATAAAGCACACTAGGGAATCAAGCCCTTATGTTGGTTTGGTCGAGACACAGGTTACATGGTGGCTGGGCAGGAGGAGCAGTGCAGACCCTGAGTTCATCTGTTTGTGTGCTTTAAGCATTCCCCAAGGTCCCTGCCACAGTCACACTGCTTGGCTGCTTCCTCTGTGCACGCTACAGACAGCAGCATGCCAAGGAAAACCTTTTGAGGGCAAACACATGACTTCAAGTAGAGACACAAAATCTCTGTAGAAAAGACTTCTCTGAAATGGTTAACTTTCCAGAGGATCGGAGTGAGATGTGCATGCAGCTCCCTACCTCAGACCCTCTGCAGCCAAGACCTGCAGAGGTGCCAAGCTGAAGGGCTGGGCTTCTTTGGAGGGTTCAGTGGACCCTCAGGAGTCTGCAGCCAAGCTATTCACACAACTCTACTTACAGCCTGTATAGCCATAGCCATTAGCTATAACCACGAATAGATAAACTTATTTACAACTTAATCTATTCTTTTTATACCCCACGCACAAGCTTTTAATTAATTAACGGGATGGAAACTTCGATTGCATTATTTCATTATAAAAACTACTTAAAAAAAGGGTATGTCAACAGAAATGCTAAATTTTGAGAAGGATTTAGTTTTTACTAATTTTAGCTCAAGCCAATTAGCACACGAATTTTATGTTCTTAGAAAACTCATTCTGTGTTCACAGAATAAGCACTGTTAGTATGGTGGGGATTTATTTTTCACTAAAAAAGCTGAAACCTTGGTACAAGCACAAAATAAATCCCTGACATCATGAAGACATGATCAGGAGGAAGCTAATGGAACTGTAATGAACATCACTGTGCAAGCTAATACTGTTTCACCCAGCACACTTCTGGCATATTCATAAAAATCTCCATATGTTCATCCTTAAAGGCACGCATGTGAAGCATAGAAGTAAGAAAGTGCTATTTAAAGGTACTAGGATTGTAAAATTTATTTAAGATGGTGTATTTTTAGTGAAGGATAATGTATATACCATATAAATATACATCTACATATATATGTTTTGCCACATATACACACGCAGACACATATACGCCACTTGCAAGTGGAAAATCACGTCTGAGACTTGCTGACATTCCTCCTATCCTGTCCCCATAACAATACCACTCAGCCTCTCCTTCTTTTAGTCTTTCGTGAGGTGGAGATTAACACATCTGAGGTTTCTAGCATTTTATTTTTTGTGAATAATTTCACAAGTCATGGGTTTCTACCCTTCTCTACCTCATCATGTTCTACTGTGGATTTTGTTGTGCTCCAAGTTGTGTCTGCTGCCGATTTCAAACTGTGAGAACTTCTGGGCCTTTGGGACTGAGTTGTGTTTTTGTAGTCCTCTGGTCTCTTTTTCTTTTATTATTCTTACGACAAAATCAAAGTGGGGCTACCAGTGAGATCGGGGAAGTTTTTTGCAATGTTGGTCTGATCAATACCTCCTCAAGTAGGACTGAACTCAGGAGTACTCTTGTGAAGTAGACCTTGTGTCATAGCTCCTTACAAATCAGCTACATTTTATGGGACATTTAAACTTTACTTTTGAAACCATGCATGTTGTTCAATACACACATCCTTATAATGAACATTACACAGAACAATTAGAAAACTATGCTACTTGAAATGTACAGAGTTCATATATATATATATATATCCCTTGATATATAGCTCACATTTTCTATTTCATATACTTGTTAAAAATAACTGCAGTTAAGAATAAAATAGTTCATCTTCTTTTCAGGGTAGGTAGAAAACTGCATTGGGATAGGGAATTTTTCACCAAGCTGTCAGTCAGATTTCAATTCAAATCAACAGAGTATTTTTCAACAGACAGCTTTTCAGTAGCCTTCTTGAAATGAGTACATGGGTTCAGGGCAATTCTTTCTGCATAAGTGTCCATGTTGCATAACAAGAAGAAGAACTATTCTTATCTGTAGATTTCAACATAAAGACCAAAAGCTGAGTGCAGCTTTACACTCCTAGGCAGGCCTCTCAGCTTGGTGATTGGTAAAATGAAGGGACCTGACGTGCCAGTGCTGTGTCTGCTCTGGTGAGAGTGGACACTCCTGGCACCTTACACAGACACAATTATGTGCTCCTCGTCACATATGAAAGCTAAGGAGCACTGAGTGAAATTATCAGGCAGCAGGTTCATAGCAAACAAAAGGAAGTACTTTTTCACACAAATCGTAATTAAATTGTGGTGCTCATTGCCACAGAACAGGGTTGAGACCAAAGCACAAACAGATGGTAAAAAAGGGAGTAGGGAAACTCAAAGTTTATTAAATATGATGGTCTGGGAGCAAACTCCAGTTTAAGAAATCCATATTCTACGTTTTGCTGAAACTTGAAAGGATATATCAGGAAAAGATCCCTGTATGCCAGTCCTGTTTCTTACGTTTTTCTCCCTCCAGCATCTGCTAATGACTGTAGTCAGAGCCAGGATATTGGACTAGATGTTCAACTCACTATAGCAATTTATTTGATTGTATTCTTTTAATTAAATTATGTTCTTATTTTGGCTACTTAAAAGGATCTAAGGCCCTGATGGAGAAAGGCATTTAAATGCTTTAATGCTCACATTATTTCAGGGAGGAAAGTACTTGTGTGTATCATAGCATTTGCGTCTTAGGCCATAAACTTACTGGGGTGGGGCTCACGTATCTTTTATTAGGACTTTTCTTTTTCTGGGTATGAGCTAGAATAAAAATATGTATTTGATAGCAGTGATAAAGTGCACAACACTGTCTCTCTATAAAGGTTAAATAGTTTGTTTGCCTAAATGGCTTGTGCCACAGGAAAATTCCCCAGTGATTTATGTAAGGATGATGACACTAGCATCCACTGATGTGAAAAAGAATCAACTTCCTTTATAGAACTCCCCACATTTGTAATGTGTGAATATCCTATTTGTAGGAAGCTATTTTTCACCTGTTACCCATAACAGTATTGCCAGACAATACGTAATTTACTTATATTGACCTAGCAGGGTATTTCAGATTCCATCCATTTTGCAAAAGCATCTGGCTGCAAACCTATGACACACGTTGGTAAAAATCCAGATACAGAAATGAAACCGAATACCGAAAACCATAAATTTCACCCCTGCTGTTTCTAAGCCTGACAGTACCAGTAAGGTTTCCTTCTAAATCAACGAGAAGAGATAGAGATGAATGTTAGGTTGGCAGCCGAGTAAGCGAGGCAACCTCGGCGTTCTTAATTCCGGGCGGTTTCATCCCGAGAAGAGGCGCAGCCCCGCAGGAGCAGCACACGGCGAGTCTCGGGCGCTGGGCAGCGGCACCGCATCCTCGCCGCACCGAGCGCAGCGGCAGCGGGTGTTTCCCCAGCAGCGCGGGGAAGCCCCGCTCCGCCCGGGGCCGTGCCGCCGCACCGCTGTCCCGCGCTGCCCAGAGCCGGGCACGGCGCACCGGGAGCATCCCTGCCCCGCCGGCCGCGCCCGGCCACCTGCTCCTCCCGCGGCCCCCGCCCGCCTCCCCCCGACATTTCCAGGGGAGGGGCGGGAAGGAGGCNCAACAACAACAACAACAACAACAACAATAATAATAATAATAATAATAATAATAATAATAATAATAAATACACCACCTCTCCTCGCGCGAAGCAGACCCACGTTACAGGCAGGGGAAGGTCAAGAGAAAAGGCAGAAGGAGCGCTGCCTCGCCTCCGAGCTGGCGGCTGTCAGACCGCCAGCCCGTGCCCCCGGCTTCCCCGGGGGCGGCCCAATCCCTCCCCTGCCCGGGCTGGGCAGCATCACCCGGCGGGGCGGGT
>VZRV01004813.1:321547-340687 GCA_013398115.1 Falcunculus frontatus | reverse complement strand
AGAGAGAGAGGGAGGGAGGGCGGCGGAGAGGAAAGGAGGGCGGGAGGGTGCGAGGAGCAGCGCGGAGCAGAGAGCCCCCGCACATGCGCTCTGCCAGCGGCGGCGGAGCCCGGCGGCAGCGGGAGTTCCCCGGCTTGGCCCCGGAGGGTGAGTCACGGCCCGCCCCGGCCCGGCACCGCCGCTCGCTGCCCCGGGCTGCTCGGCCGGGCGCCACCGCAGGTCGCAGGGACACTCCCCCGGCAATCGGGGGCGGGGGTCTCCGCAGGCGGCGGGGCCGGGGCGGCGGAGCGGCAGCATCCCCGCTCGTGGGCTGGCAGCGTGTGACGGCGGGAGCAGCACGCCGCCGTGCTGAGGAGTGAAAGGCTAGCGGTGCTGGGCTACGGTTTTGTTTTTATTTTGGTCCCCACACCGGTATGTCCAAATAGATTTAAAAAAATAAAAAGTGTATAAACCACTATCCAACACTTCATTTTCCTCTGAAGCCAAGGGAGAGGCAGGGATTTAGTGGCCAAGTAACTTTTTGATGTTGGGCACCTGAAGCACAATTTCTGAATGAAGAACCAGTGTGGATCTGCATGGATCTGTTGGTGTCAACTGTGAGAATCAAGACCAGGGTGCTCTGAAAATCTGACACTGAATCCTGAATCCCGCCAGGTCTTGCCAGTTAGTTTATCCCATCTTTTCAAACTCCAGTTTCCAAATTTTGGCTCAATAGAGAATGTTTTTAGCTTTCCTACTGCACCTTAGAAGTCTGGATCCTGGTATGCCTCCAGGCAACAGCACTGGAAAAATACATATTTGGCATCTGGATCCTGTCAAATCACGCCATGAATCCAGAAATGTTAATATCTCAGGAGAGAATGCGTTACTGCGTTTACCACTTCACTAAAACAGTCTGGCAAGATGGTACAAAAAGGCACAAGGCTGGGCTGAGGTGGTTCTGTGGCTTGCCAACAATGTGTATCAATTCTCTTTGCAAAACTGGTCAACACACGTGTGTATCCCATCTAAAGCCCAAAGTGGAGTGCTACAAAAACTGAAGCCAAAATCACACGTATGTTAGTAGGGCTGAAATTAAAAGATTTGAAAGCAGTCCTGAAGGGCTAGCTTGCATGAGAGCTGTAAGAGCATAGGCACATCAAAACCAGCTCGGTTCTCAGGAATCTGTATTCAAAACACAACTCATTTAAAACATGACAGTAGCAGCCATGGTTGTCTGGGTTACTTTTTGTCTTCTGGGATAGAAGCTTCAAATTCTGAATTTCACAAGGACTAAAGTCAGTGTTAATCTCCCTGAAAGTCTCTCTCCATAAAACCATGATTTCTCTTCTCTTCTGATCTTGATCCTTGTGGAGGAGAAGTCGTTGAGCTGGAAGCCACACCTCTGCTGGATTACCAACGGTTATTGGCATGGCAATTTGGAAGTCTTTATGGAAATCTAAGTTATATTCCCTGTCTTTAGAAACAGTGCTCAAAAGAGCATTATAAAGGATAAAATGTGTCTATGAAGCATTAACAGTGTTTTTATTAGTTAATTGTAATGCTTAAAGTATTTCTTGAGTATCTTTCCACAGCTTTAAAGATCGCCAGTGCTATTCTAAGGCCTCAATTAGGAAAAACCTCCAAATTTAGGAAATAATCTTAAGACTTGTTTAACTTTAAACTCATATGTTGAAGCTGAATGACTTCACAGTAAGGACTGTGAGCCTTTTTACCTGCTTAATGTTAGGAAGACAGTTCCACTCTGACAAAAACTATGAAACTAATCAAAGCAAGTGTCTTCTCCTACAGATTTAGTGTCTACATAGAGACGTTCAACTTAAAAGGGAGACTGAATAATGGGAGACTGAGTAATGAGTAGGATTGAAAGAAAATAATTTTATCCATATATCAGAAAAATACCAAAATCTACGAGTTTGAAAATGCTATGCTTAAAATGTTTAAATGAATAAAAGACTTCAGCTTTTTATTACTCTCTAAATGTTTCCCACAGCTCTGAACAAGCCCAGCCATTCCTATTTAACATAGTTTCCTGCGCTGAAGCCATTCCTTGTTGTTGCTTGAACTCTTGTTTGTAAATCCACTTCCTTTCAATAGCTGTTCAGCTGCTCTGTTCTGGCCACTGCCTAATCCTTGCGCCTATTTTAGAGCCCTGCAACCGCTCTCAATGACTTTTTCTTCCAGGCCTTTCTATCATCTCTCCCTGGTTTATGTGTTTCATGCTTCTTTGCATTTCTTAACCCAAAGGGTTTCCTTATTACCATGCATTCTTTTTTTTTTTTTTTAAATTAAAACCTGTTTGCATTGTTTTTTCAAATTGTCACTGTATTTTGAACAAAGAGAAATGGGTGGAGAAATGTACTATAAAACAACTTGTGAAAGTCTATAACAACATGTACTTGAGAAGGCTTTCTGGAACAAAGAGTCCAAATAAATCTAATAAAATCATTTTACTTCAACATTGTGAGGTTAAATGTCTGTAGAATTCCTATTGAATTTAACAGGCATGAAGCTAGGTCCCTTATTTTCCAGTATTAAGTCTACATGATTGTTAGTTGGCTATATAATTTCAGTCAACTTCATATTCTACCTGTAGAAATCCAGGCATTTAGCACTTGTCATGGTCATGAACTCTTCAAGATTACAGTCAGTTAATAGTATTCCCTGCATATCTTCAACATAAAAGAAATCAAAGGCTACCGTTAAAACAGCTCAATAGTTGAAGACCTAATATTGATCATAAAGTCATGGTCTTCTTTTGTGGCCCCAGCATGACTTCAAAGTCAAAATAAAATATTTAAAATGTGTTTGAAACACAAATCATACACATACTTTTTCTTTGTAAGCAGCAGTACTGTAACAGCTTAAAGACACTTATATTTGTAGTGTCAGCTGGGAAATGGATCAGCAAAATTTCCTGCAGTTACAGAGATGCATTTATGTGTATTTATGATCTGCTTCACACAAAAAAGTGAATCTTGAATCTTTCTTAGCTATGTCTCTGCAATACTGTGGTTCTTTATCAGGCATGGGTTTTCAATAACTATCGGGCTGTCTAATGTTATTTGACACTATTAAGATGCATTTAAAGAATTAAATAGACCTTTCTGTGCTGCTATACATAAAACCAAGAAAATTTAAAAAAACAAGCTACCACCAACTCTCCCACCTAACTCTTCCTTATCCCAAAGCAAATGAGTCGAAGAAGTGATCATCTTCCATTGGCTTTTTGCATGGAAAACTGGCTTGTAAAATGTGATTAGAGCTACAGAGTTTTTTTCTTGCAGCAGCAGCAAATTGAACAAACACGGAGTCTGTCTCTGAGAGTCCACTTTCAGATTTCCCCAAGTGACATTTATAATTTGGCTTGTTTGTATGCAGAAACAAAGGCTTCAGAAGTCCCCTTATTAAAGAACTGCTCTTTACAGATGGCAGTGCTCTTGTAGCTTACTCAGAGCGAGACCCAGAGATAATGACATCTTGTTTTGCAGCTGTTTCTGTTAACTTTGGATGAGCAATCAGTGTTTCAAAGGCTAGTATTATGTGCCAACAGCCACCAAAAACCAGAAGTCTGTTGACTCAGTAGAAAAATGTCACTGCCACTAAACCAAACCGAACTATAGCCTCTAGTGCTCGAGATGGCTTCAGATGGCTTTGAGCTGCCCTGGTGGACTCAATCACAATTCAGTAGTAAAGTGGTATTATCATTTTACCATTTCACCAAATATATTCTTTCATCGCAAGCTAGGCAGATTCCTAGCACCATTCCTAGAGTTAAATGTATTTAATTCCCTTTCTTTAGCAGCTAGAGTGAATAGATTTTAGAATGTTTCATTGCACAGAAGCAGGAGATGGAGATTTGCTTCAGTAACCAGGTGATCTTTGTACTCTGCAGCAAAACATTTCTGGTCTTAAAGTGGCACTGAGCAGAAAGGACCAACAGTAAGATTTTAAGACTAGGAGTCATAAATCCCACTTGTATCTCCCAAGAAACGACATTTAGCATGAAGTATTTGGAACATGTCTATTTCCTTAGTGATTGATAATCCCAGGTTTAATGAATCTTGACAAATTCACAATAAATTATCAAGATTAAGGTTAAACAATGAAATAATAGTTTTTAGTTGGTGTGCTGATCCACAAACTCTTTAATGTTTCTTTTTAGTGTTGACATCCATGATATCATCCCTACCCTTAAAAGGCATGGGATTATTGTAATGTGATGTCCCTAAAACTTTTTTTTTCTCAGTAAATAATTGTTTTTAAAAATTGATCCTGAGTCAAGAAAGCCTTTAAACACATGCTTGTTCTCAGTAAATGAGACTTATATAGAGATTTGGTGGTAATTCCATACTTAAGAAGTTTTACAAGAAGAGTGTATTGATTGCTTTCTCAAGTAGAATTTTGTAATTTTCCTTGTGTTTTACTTACTTTATAATGTCATATATTTTTCTAAGGGTAAAATGAAAACACAAAGACTTGTGCTTTAAATATTGTTTCTACTTAGTTGCTCTACTTCATAGTAGTTGCTCTACTTCAAGGTAAATGTGCTGCAATAAAATTGGCTATCTTATCTTGTGAGTTTGGGTGGTATCTGTTCTCTATTGTAAGTACAAGCAATGTGTTTAGTATAATGTGAAGAAATGAATTTTGTGTCTAGTAATTAAATGAACCCATTTTTAAAAATTGTTATTTTTGAAATATATTTAATTCCTCTTCCAAAGTTGGTAGCAGCAGCAAGACTTGGGATTGGGAGCACACATATGTCACCACCTGGAGTTTCTGAGAGAACTAAGAACTTTTTTTCAAGGAGAAAAACCATGAAATACCATAGCAACTATTTATGTTAAGGAAATAAAGGCTCATGGTATATCTTTAAAAGTTGTTTAAAATGAAGCTTTTGAAATTCATGTGGCTTTAATCCTGTGTATTTCTGCCTATGCTATGCAGCTGGTGGCAAGGCAGTGAGGGTCTGATCTGTGGCTGAGACTTTCCTCAGCACCCTGTAAGTCAGGTTTTTCAGCTCTCAGCCTCAGAAGTTTTGTCATGCAGTCAAAAGAGCAGGGTGAGCAGCTTCCTCTGCTACGGATACACGGGTGGTGTATCACCGTGTCAGTCATCCCCACTATGTTTGGCAGGAGTTTTTTAACTCAGGCCAGTGCCAGCCAGGATCAGAGAGGCAACTTTCCCACCTGGCTCTGGTGCCAGTCACAGGCTGGTGCCAGGGATTTGTGTGTTCCCACTAGCTCCAGACACATGGGGTAGCCTTGGTTCCAGGCAGCTGGGAAGTCTCCTGGGCTTATCGTCTGCAGCTGCACCCCTTAGCACCGCAACAAGGATTCAGCTTTGGTCCTTCTGCTGCCAACCTTGTTGGCTTCAGCAGTAAATGCCATATCCCATTCCAAAGGCATTTCTCTTCCTTGATTCCTTCTTTGTCACTGCATATTGAAGAATCCTACCAAATTCATATGGGTTTTAATGACTGGGAATCAGTATCTGATAGTAATTTGAAAAAGTTCCTTACTGCAAACTAGACACCTTCTTCCTCTCTTGGATCAGCACCACACCCTCCGGTTGCAGTTACGGTGGGTCCCACAGCAGTGGTGGGAAGACCCTGGGAGACAAGATTACATGAATGAATCTCTACTTGTGCTTCCCTGTGTGTCACAGCACAGCTGTCCTCCCTCTTCAAGCATCTGTTCACCTGGCTTTTGAATCAATGAGAAATCCAGATGAAAAAGTCTCCTCTGGCTGCCCTTCCTCTTGATCACCAAGAGATGGAGGCAGAGCTCTCCCTCTCCGGGGCCTGGCCACTGTGCTCTACCTGTGGACTTAGAGCCCTTCATGTGGGGGCAAATAATTTAATTACATGATTCAACACAGTAGATTACTTCTAAAGCACGCCTCTTTAGATGATGTCAGGTCTTTCTAATGGTATTTTTATCTGTGCATAAACAACCATGTAGACGCCATTCTCTGGTCAATGCTTGCTTTTCCCTCTTTGTGATGCATAAAATGAAAATTTTTTGAAGTAAAGTGGTACGCAGCCACAGAGAGTCCACACAAGGTGGCTTAGGTAAGTAGCATTAACAGTTGTAGCCAAGAGAATGGGCAAATATCATTAAATTGTCCTTGTGAAGAATGCCTCATGTATTCTGTAACACATCCTTTTGGGGTATCCACTCTTCAAGCCAATAATAAATGGAAATATGTACTTAATTCTCTGTCTTGTAAGCACTTGTACAAATACTTACAGATAATTTAGTGTGTTTTAAGAACTTGTCAATAAAGACTGACAAAAGCGATTGGAGCATTTTTATAAAACCGGGACAAATGGCCTCAAAATGTACTGCAAGGACCTATTTAGTCTGACCCTCACAAGAATATTTGAAGCTTTTCTTGTGTCATTTTCTTAATTAATTGTTTTTGGCTGTGTCTGATCACTTGTCTGAATATTTGAAAAACAGTGTGGTGTCAAAATTTGTATATGATTCAAGAACAGTGAACTGGCTACTGCCCTAGTCAGAAAACTTTGAATATGCATAATAAAAAAGCAATTCTTTCTATAGATAAGATAACTAAGATAACTTTCTAATAAAAATTTATGAAAGCAAACTCCATCAGTCCTTACAAATCAATGACTTCATTGACCTTAAGATACAACCCACAGGTTAGCTAGCCAACAGCAGACTTTGTAGATGGGCACAGATTTGACCTGGTGAGAAGTCACAGATAGAACAGAAATATGTTTTCCACTTACTTGAGCAAGAATAGTTTCAGTAAATTTAATCCCCCTCACAGAAGGGATATGCCGTGTGCAAGCACTGTGGCTTTCATTGCAGTTATCAGCCTTTTATTTTTTTTTTCCAATTTAAGTCTTCTGGAGGACACTGGAAACTTAGAGGCAATTTCCTAACTCCTGAAATACTTTCCTGAAAATCAAGAGACAGTATCCCTGATGGATTTTCTTACATGATAAATTTACTGTTTAGTCTGAAAACAAATGGCTTTATCCAAATGCTGAAAGATCAGGACATTTTTTTACCTCAATGTCCTTCTCACAGGACAATAGAATGGTGTTGACCTGCAAGTGACATACGTAGCTGATTAGAGAATGATGCTTTTCAAACCTTCCTTTTAAAGAGCATCTAAAACTTCTTGAAAACATCCCAGTGCCCGTGCAGTTTTGCTACACTCAGCCCAAAATTAGCATAAATTCTGAATGCTTTTATATAGCTTGCTTTTCCCAATTTAGTTTCTTTTCTCAATTGCAGGTGTTAGGCTATGTAGGATGTGTTCTGTTTCCTCTTTTCCCACAGTCACTTTGTGTGGCAATCCCAAGCTGATATGTAGTGACTTACACCAAGCTTCCCTTGCCCAGCATCACTGTTGTAAACTGCATCAGGTTTGGACCAACAGCATCCCTAATTCTTCTGGGAATTTGCCAGTGAAAAAGAGGGAATGGGTGTAAATCCAGTGATTTGTAAAGAATTAATTAGAAAATATGCTGGTCTGTGAAAAATGGCCTTTTTATGGCTCCACGTGGACTTCTTTAGATTTTTGTTTCTGTTATTACTCTTGCCATCTTATGGACCTCTGGCTTTATGACTCTGGAAGAGTGGAAACTGCACTCTCACTAACAAGAAAAGGAAGTGGTCCTTTATTTCAGCTATGTATCATTTTTGATGATACGAAGTCCTGAAGACTTCATTCTTAATTTTTAAAGTAATATTTTATGTCCTAAACTTATGGCTCATTTAGAGGGTAAAGGAGAAGGTCTTTGCCTTACCTGCAGAACCAAAAGCATTTCTAATTCAGTATATCATAATTACAACATCAATCCAAATTATAAGAAGACTTGTAAATTTGCCACCCAAATTTGTCATTGTGTTTCAATGACCTGAGCACCTGACTGGAAGCCAGCAGGCTTCATGAGGTTACTCTCATACATGCTTATTTCTCATATGTGGTTATTATGTATCTGTCAAAACTCACTTCTCTAAGTAGACTCCTGGATAAGTCTTTATTTATTTAAAGACTTTTAGACTGGTCTTTGTTTATTTAAAAATGATAAAGAAATTCTGAAGTTAAAACCAGACAGCCACATCAGCTCATTATTTCTTCTTTAGCCTCCCTCCCTCAAAAATTTCCTGTATTTACTTTCTTCTTTCACCCTGGTTTTGAATTCATATGTCGTTTCTCTTAAGGAAGACTCCATCTTTATTTTCTAACACATATGCCTACTGCACTTTAAAAAAAGGGAAAGAGCTTGCCGTAGTGTCAGTTGTTTAATATTGTGCAGGTTGATGAACCTAATCCACAAACATGGCCCAATAACATTGTACAGAGAAATGTGAACTCACACTCTTTTTTTTTTGGAAAAATCACTGCGAGTTCCTAAAATGAAACCTGCCAAAACTTTCCCTCCCTTTTGAAAGTCTTGGCCAGAACCTAATTTAGGGTATATTACTGTAAATCCTGAGAAACTCTGTTTAATTTAACACAATCCAGAATGATAGTGTGGTAAATTAGGTTTCATGATATCTTCTATAATAGATAATTGATGAACTCTGGGAAATTTGCATGGAGTCAAAATCTGCTCACCAAGTTTCCTCTTATTCCACATGATGAAACCCAACATCTTTTCAACTCTAGGTTGTCGCAAAACTAAGAAGATATAACTGTAAACATGCTGTGGATAGCATCACTCTTTGCAAGTGTAAAAATCAAGCTTTTAAAGATCAATCCTTTGTTTGATAAATCTCTCTGAAGTCTAATAATTCGAAAAATGACGTGGCTGATATTGCCCAATAAAATACCTTAGACAAAAGAAACAAGAGGAAAGGGAGTCTTTTTGAGAATGATTGGTTTTTTTGAGAACAATTCTTGTCACAGACCTGAAGGCAACAGACCAGAACCTGAACAGCAAACTAAGCTTGAAAAATGGATGTTTAAAACAGGCACCCTCTAATCAAAAAGGACTGTTCCCAAGATATAATCAGAGCTATAGTGGAGGGAAAGCATCTGGAAACACAGTTGAGCTAAGGAATACTACAAAGAATTCCTAACTTCCACTTTATGAATCAAATCAAAGGATATAAAATGAAATAACATCAAAGCACCTTAAACTGCAGACCCTTTTTTATACTGACCAACTGTTATTTATGAGATCCAGGTATTTCTCATGGTTGATGTGTTGTCAAAGGCAGATAGATAAAGTTGCCAACCTTAAAAAAAATCATATTTCAGAAATTATTCGTTATTTTGACTTAACAACCTAAGACATCCCAAAGCCTCTCATTTTCAGAGAGAGGACGGGGAAGAAGCATTGTCTGCTCATGAATTTCTGTAATGCTGACCTTCTAGAAACATCTTAAATTGGTTCCTCTAATTCATTTACCATTTTATAAAAATCCTAGTCATAGTTTGATCTCAATTAAAAGACTATAAATTAAAAAACAACTCCATCAAATTTAATAGAATTCTTTGAACAGTAGTGCTATTTTAATTTAGATCAAGATGAAGTTCACAGGACGTTTGGGTCCCATAGCAGGTAATATGAAAATATTTCTTGTTGTGTAAATCCCTAATGGATAAGAACATAGTCCAAGGAAGAGGCCTTTGGTACACAACCTTAAAAACAAACCAAAACAAACCAAAACAACAAAACCCCTTCAAACCAACAGTGAACAATAAAATCTTTTTTTTTTTTTTTTGTAGAGGATTGATATTTCCAATAAGAGGCAATAAGAGTAAAAAAAGAGGAGTATAAGCAGTGCCTGTGTATTTTAAAAATGATTTCTGCTCTGTTTGTCACAGTGTTACGCACAGTAGCGACCTCTGAGAGACATACATAATCACTGGCTGTGGGAGAAAATAATACAAATGGTATTGCACATGCATGCACACACACACAATGCCTTTGGTGCTGTGGGCTTTCTGTGAAATTATTTTCATGAAAAAATTGCTCAAGCAACTATCCAGGTCATTCTTTTAATAGCCCTTTATAAATTCAGATCTTGCATACAGCTGTCCTTTCAGTTATACGAGCTCAGTCTGGGAGTCAATCGCCAAATTCAATTTTGCTTCACAACCGAGTAGATGAAGATGTAGTTCAGTTACATAGGATTGAGAAAACTGCTTTATAAATCTGCTTTTGTGCCTGAGATTTGCTCACATGTGCCTTCCAGACCTCATCTGATTTATGATAAACCCCACCTCCTCAGCTCTGACCAGGCTTGGGAGCGATTTCTTCCATAGCATCTTTTAGAGGTTTTTAGATCATATCCTATTATGAAACTTAACACAAGGAAAAGTGTCTGACTTTTCTGGTGATGCTGACAGCTGGACTATCATTTGTAAGAATCTCTGCATCACCAGGTAATCTGTTTGTGCATGCAGAAAATTGCAGGGAAGTTAATTTAATTACCAAACTCTTAACCCCATCTATTAATTTGCTGTGAGTCAAATCATAGAATCATGAGCTAGAAGGGACCTTGAAGATCATCTAGTTCCAACTCCCTTGCCATGGGCAATGACACTTTTCACTAGATCAGGTTGTTTAGAGCCCCATTGAACCCGGCGTTGAATAGCTCCAGGGATGGAGCAAGTCTAAATGTAGGAGAATATAAAAAATTCCTGTGAAACCAAAGGCTATTGTATGTGATTTCTTTGTAAAATATATATGTCTAAAGTGAACCTGGTATTTTATTCCTTGCCCACTCAGAGCTCCCCTGGGTTTTGGTGTAGAACTATTGTGTTGGAACTGGAAATGAAGTTTGCATTTCAAAGTAAATAGAAAGGCAAGGATTGAGAACATCCAATTTAAGAGAATAACAACCCGATCAACACACAAGAAATACAATTGTAGGAGTGGGATAATTTTGCTGATGAGATGGGGAAAAAAGGAGAGGAAAAAAGCTGAGGACCGAAGTTTGCTGATGGCAGAGAGCTTAACATTTCTGCGTAAAGGATTGTCATGGATTAACTTCAGCCGGGAGCCAAACCCCAGGCAGCCCCTCACTCACTCCCCCACCAGCGGTATCAGGGAGAGAATCAGGGGGGTGAAAGCTACAGAACTCGTAGGTTTAAATAAAGACCGTTTAATAGGGAAACCCAAGGCCACTCACACAAGCAGAGGAAAACAAGGCATTGATTCCCTGCTTCCCATGGGCAGGCAGGTGTTCAGCCATCTCCAGGAAGGCTGGGCTGCATCATGTGTAACAGTGACTTGGGAAAATGAATGCCACCCCTCCAAAGGTCCCACCCTTCCTTCTTCCCTCCACTTTATTTTCTGAGGATGATGTAATATGGTCTGGAATGTCCCTTTGGTCAGTTGGGGTCATCTGTCCTGGCTGTGTCTCCTTCCAACCTCCTCTGCACCCCCAACTTCCTCGCCAGTGTGGCAGTGTGAAAGCAGAAAAGGCCTTGTCTCTGTGCAAGCCCTGCTCAGCAAAAACAAAAAACATCTCCATATAATTAACAGTCTGTGTTCAGCAAACATCCAAATCATAGCCCCATGCTATGAAGAAAATCAACTCTATCCCAGCTGAAACCAGCACAAGGAGCTACCAGCACAGACCATCAGGACCGACAGTTGTGCACATCAGTGCTTGTCTTATGGAGAAAGAGCTGTTAACTGCTGAAATCAGGATACCCAGCACTTACGAGTTCAGTGTTAATGTGGTCACAGAAACCTGGCAGAATGCAGAGTTTATGCCTATGGAAAGGGCTGTTTCAATTCTCTCTAGGAACTTTGTAGCATCCCTGCTTTCTGCCTAGCCAAGACAATGCCATTTCGGTACTATTAGATGTTAGCCTAGATTATATTTAAATGTTCCAGCATTTTCCATGTTTAGTGCAGCAGCAAGATTATCTGCTTGGTAATGTATATTGGCCTGGAGTCTGTCCTGGTCTCTGCATTGTCTTCTCCTTTTTGTGGGATGTTGTCCCTTGATGCTGCAAAATTTCTGCAAGCAATCAATCAATGGATTCACAGGAACATTTAAACCAGGGGATTAATTAACACAGGGTTAACTAACATCATCAGAAGATTCGGAGCTAAGTTTGTGTAAGTCTAAGTATTGGGACGAATGGCTTGAAATATAACTGACAAGATTTTCATCTGCATTGATATTGGTGGCCCCCAAAACGAACTGATGCTGCAGAGTTTCTCTGTCCTATGGATCAGTGATTATCCTTCGTAATTTACTAAATATAAACATTATCACTGTAGATTTTAGTGAATAATTCAAATTATTATAAGATGTCCTTTACATTTATTTTTTTATTTTCAGTGTGTAATAATGATACTTTCCACTGTTAGGTCCACATTGTTAGACTTCCCATTTTGACCCCAGTGTTCACTATTGAAAGTTTACAGTGAGTGAAAACCAGGTCTGGAATTTGAAAATCTGTTTCAAAGAAGAGTATATCAATAAAATAAAAGCCTTTCTGGTTCAATTTAAAGCTCATTTGTAAGCTTTTCTTTCCTAAGCATTAAATAAGCATGTCTACTGTTTTTTTCCTTTTTTTTAAATAATATACACCTACCTTTTCTGTTTATGTGATTATCACAACATCCTTCCTACACAGCATTCACATAACTTTTCTCTGTGGGGGAGGAACAGAGAGGAAATTTCACATGACAGAGACATTAGTCTTCTTTGTTTAGTCTTAATTTGGGAAAATGTTCAGATACTGTGATGACTGACACAGTATGAATAGGAAAGGACAACAGAGTAATTCTTCTTATTGTGCCACCTGCTTACTCCCACAGAAGTCCATAGGGTCCAACTGAGGGCAAAATTTGTCTGACAGTTCCTAAAACTTACTTGGGTCCTCCTCCTACTAGACTTCATTGGAATAGGACTGGGACCTTGATCCTATGAAGGTAGGATGTGTTGAAAGGAAACGAGTGTTGTTTACATTTTAAAATATTAATGTAAGTTGCTTAACCAAGAATGAAGAGGTAACACTGCTCACATAAAGAACAATAAGTGTGCTGAGTCCATTAAACAACAATTACAGTTTCTTTCAATCCCATTGTTAAAGTAGATGTTTGTGAAATCCCGAGCTCTCACATGTTGTGTTTGTAAAAAAAGAAAAAAAAGTTGGTTTAAAAAAGTTGACTAAAGGAAAATAAATCCCTCCAGGTATACCAGCTATACTTGGAGTACATATTTTGCTAGATTTTAGCCACACTAACTTTAGGGAAAAAATACTATATTCAAGACCTTTTGCTTTCAGTTTGGGTTTTATATCTTCATTCTCCTTCTGTATACGGAGAGAAAAATGCCAGTGGTTCTCTAACATCCGTGTGTTGAGCTACAAGACCTCTGCCAATTTTTATGATTAAAATTGTAAAAACAAGCTTTGTAATTATATAAAACACCTTGGACTGTCTAAATCAAAATGTTTTATAACCTATTTAGATTTGGTGTTGATGTCAGATTTGCAATCTGCACCTTGGTCTTCTTGGACCACGAAAGTGAATACAAGAGTCTGTTCAGTTTTTATAATAGTAATGTTCTTACACTTTTTGCTGCAAGGCAGTTGACATTAATAGTTTCATCCTGCAAGCACCAAGTACCTCCTCCAGGGCCCTAAACTCTTTAAACCCCTCCAGTAATTTGAAGGAGTAAGGAGAGAAAATGGGAAATAAACCAGGTTCAGTTTCTTGCTTATTAGAGCTGACTTCTCCAAAGCATTAGGTAGTGAATACTGTATTTGATGTAGTCCTTGCAGTTCTCCGCAGTCCTTGCAGAGGTTGTTTGAGCTATTAAATAGCTCAAGCTTTACACTATGAATTAACAAAACAGTGAGGTGGGAGAAACATGTGCTCCCTATTAAAGCTTTGTCCCTGAAAGAGCCCCAGTACCTTCAGAAATCAAGCCAAAAAGCAGACTGAGGAAAATGAGTGAAAGCAGCAGGAATTTAAAAAGCAAATGCTACATCAAAGGAACAGGAAGGAACTGCTCTAACACTGCTGTGATTGCAACTGGGCACAGTCCCAGGAGGTTGGGGAACAAGCACCTCCAATAAACAGAGCTGTTTCTGTACCAAGTACTTACAAAGCCTTGGTGAAATATGGAAATATGCTCAGTAAATATGACGAGCATGCTGGTATCTCACCTTCACAAGCATTTACTCGATCATCAGCAAATACAAAGCCCAGTAAGGACACATCTTGCTACCAGCATACGAACGCCAGTAAAAAGGATCCCCCCATGAAATCATTCCCTGAGAGCTAACCAGACAAAGGCATTCAGATATGCCAAAAGGCCCTGTGTAAGAGCTCAAGGCTTTGAAATGGATTAGGGAAGAAAAAAACCCAGAAAAACCTACAAGGCTTTTTTGCACATTATTTTAGCTTAATTCCTCCCAACTGAATGAAACCACAAATCTAAGGGTAGTTACATTGACCGTACAACACCAAAGCAAATTACTAATTAGCTATTCATTCTTTACTGAGTACTCCGAGAAAAGGAGAGTATTTAATTCTGAGAATCACTGTCCAGTCCTGCCTTGCACCCTGATGATCACAGTGCAAATAACCACTGTGACTTGGCATAAGTTACTTGTCCCACTGTAAGCGTTCCCAAACCTCAATCTGAGAAACAGAAGCACAGGAAGAAGTGCCTGTGTTTCTCTTTTACTGAATAGGTATGTGCCTTGGGATGTAGACCACTCCTAAAAAGCAAGAAAAGGGAAGTGTCTGACGGCTCCTTACTTGCCAGCCATTTGTAGAGCTGCCCAGCCTGAGCCACAGACAACCCTCTCCAGATTTATCGTGTGCACACTGAAGCCATGATTGTGCAAACAGTTTTGCATGTGCTTACCTTTAGGCAAATGGGCTATTTTGTATGGTTAATTTTACATATATGAGTGGACGAACTGTGCCAGTAAATTTTAAAATATACAAAAGAGGAAGAAAGCACAGGATTTCTGAGAAATAAAACACAGCAAATCCTAGAGGGTCACAATCAGTGGCACAGGGTCTAGTTGGAGGCCTGTCAAGAGTGGTGTTCCCCAAGGTTCAGTACTGTGCACATTATTGCTTAACTTATTCATCAGTGACTTGGACAAAGGGACAGATACCTCCTTGGAGAGTTTGCTGGTGACACAAAGCTGGACTGTGCAGCCCTTCAGAAGGATCTTGACGGGCTGGAGACAGGGGCAGAGAAGAAGTGCCTGAAGTTCAGCAAAGGCAAATGTAGGGTCCTGCCCCTGGGGAGGAATAACCCCAGGCACCAGCACAGGCTGGGGGCTGACCTGCTGGGAAGCAGCTCTGCAGAGAAGGACCTGGGGGTCCTGGTGGACAACAAGCTGTCCATGAGCCAGCAGTGTGTCCTGGTGGCCAAGAAGGCCAATGGTATTCTGGGGTGCATTAGAAAGAGTACTGCCAGCAGGTTGAGGGAGGTGATTCTGTCCCTCTGCTCAGCCCTGGCAAGGCCACATCTGGAGTTCTGTGTCCAGTTCCGGGCTCCTCAGGAGAGGAGAGACATGGAGCTTCTGGAGCAGGTCCAGCAGAGGACAATGAAGATGATGAAGGGACTGAAACACTCCTCTTACAAGGAAAGGCTGAGGTAACTCGACCTGTTCAGCCTGGAGAAGAGACAACTAGAGAAGAATTCATCAGTGTCTATAAATATCTGAAAGAATGGTGCCAAGAGGATGTTTCCAGGCTCTTCTTGGTGGTGCCAACCAATAGGACAAGAGGCAACAGACAGAAACTGCTGGACAGGAAGTTCTACCTGAATATGCGGAAGAACTTTACTGTGTGGGTGACCGAGCACTGGAACAGATTGTCCAGAGAGGTTGTGGAGTCTTCCCTGCTGGAGATATTCAGGAGCCATCTGGACACAATCCTGTGCCATGTGTTCTAGGATGACCCTGCTTGAGCAGGGAGGTTGGACCAGATGATCCACTGTGGTCTCTTTCAATCTCACCCATTCTGTGATTCTGTGTTTATTAAGGAAAAACAAACAAAAAATAATGTTTAAATCACTCCCCACACATTAATAATAATAATTAAAAATAAAACCAACCTGAAAAAACTCAATACTCACATAAATGAAGGCTTGAAGTGCTTTGGAAGCAACAGAACTGAACAGGAGAGGCATGCTATTAATTTTCAGAGAGATAAAGAAGGGCTAATTGCTAACTGACAACCATGTGATAGGAACAGATTTGCTGATGTGTGTGTTCAGAGTACAGAATGAGGGCTGATGTGGGGTCCTTGCAGGGCATAGCATATCTTGCAGAGAGAATTGAGAAAAAGAAGCTCAGTGTTGATCTTAAGCTTTAGATACTCAGGTCTCCCATCTGTGAAGGGGATAGCAGAACTTTCATGTCTCGCCAGAGAGAGCATGATAATGGCAGCCGTACATAAGCACCATGACAATGGAAGCAATATATAAGGACTTAATGGGCTGAAAAATGATATTCTGTGACCCAAAGCACAGTAAATGTTTTAGATATTCCTAGCGTGGATATATATTTTCATGCCTCTTCAGCTGTTTTGCGATCAAATTAGAAAACAGAGTCAATAAAATGTTGGCATGATAGCTCTCTGAATAGCCAACAGAAAGTGAGTTTTCCCCTAGCAGCTCATTGACCCAGCCTGTTTTCAGAACCCTTGTTAACCAAAGACATAAGTAATACAGTACCACACAACTGACAAGCCCAAACACAACATTCTCCTCTTTGATCTGTGCTCCAGATCTTTTATGTGCCATTTGAATATCAATCTACAGCACACCCTTCTCTTATTTGCTGTAGAATATGCAATGTACTGCGATTTGTGATGTTGATCAAAGGAATGACTTGATTGGGATGATTAAAGTAGGAAAGCAGACTCATGTGTTTTTCTTTTTCACAAGTGCACAGGAGGGACAGAAATTAATGAGAACTATGTTGGAGCGGAGGAAGCATCATACCACCTACCCCCCTTGGTCTGCAGGACTGTGAGCACAAAAATGGCTTAGGAAAGAGCATGAGTGTCTCAAACCATTCAATTCTATTTTCAAATGCAGAAAAAGATTTGCCACCTGGATCATAAGGAAGGCAGGAGGACTGGGCTACTACCTCCAGGTAGAAATCTTGTTTTGGTTTCCATTGATGAAGATGTGTGTGACAAATCACAGCATATTTCAGGAAGTTGGAATTACTGCAGAAATCTTTAGCTTTACACATCTCCTGAGTTTTTTTCTATGGTTCTTGGAAGGAGATTCTTTTTTGTTGGGTTTTTTGTTTCTTCATTTGGTTGGTTGGTTGGTTGGTTTGCTGGGTTTGGGGTTTTTTTAATGTTTCTCCACATTACTGCCTACCATTTGTTGTGTGGTATCTTCTTGAGAGATTTGATACTCTGAATGTAGGAAATGTTCAGCAAATTTTCCTTGATCTCCTACATCTCAGGAGGCTCCACTACATTTTAATCTCTACTATTTTTCACAGCAGCTAGCGAGGTTTTAGGAGCTAAAAGTGACCTTCCCCATCTCTGAGCTCGCCTCTGAAAGAGAAAAATCTACTGAAAGAACTCTATTTAGGCATCTCACATCCTACCTCCTCACAGTAATTTCTTCCAATAAATTTTAGCACTTTTTTTTTTTGTATGATATGGTGGGGGTTTTTTGGGGGGGGGGTGGGTTGTTAAGGTTTTTTTGGTTTTGTTTCATGGTTTTTTGTTTTGGTTTTTTTTTTTTTGGTTGGTTGGGTTTGGTTTGATTTTGTGGGTTTTTTTGTTTTGGTTTGACTTTTGTTTGTTTGTTTGGGTTTATTTTTTTTTTTAAGGAAAATGTGCAGGTAATTCAATTCAGTGGTGGATACAACAGTCATAGCGAGAATCACCAGTACTCAGCTTTGTGCTTGCATGCAACTTAGTGCTTCTGGGCTTGTGCATTGTGTGATTCCCACAAGATTAAGCCAGTCTAACAGGTACTTGTGTAACTTTAAAGACAGTCCTTGAAATTCAGGTTTCAGAGGCAGAAAGATTGAAAGAAATACTAACACTGAAAATGGAGCAAGAATACTGGGGCTTTTAGCCACAGTATTATCCGAGTGATCCTGAATCTTCTCACTTGTCAGCATAGACAAAAAAGATTCCTCTCCATGGATGAGCCTATAGGATTGCGTTCAGAGGTAATTTTCAAGATGTTCTGCAGTGGCTCCTCTCCTTAGAGAGTACTCGCATTTTCTTTGCGTGAAAATGAAGGCATGTGAATATGGGTGGGACCAAACGATGCAGTTCACAACTCCATTCATCTTATTATTTTTCAGATGTAACATAGAAAACAGATATAAATGATCTTTTTTTATCATCTAGATTAAAATGGTTCAATTTTTTCTAATAATATACTAGAGATCTCATTTCCCCCTATTAAAGCATAGATTAACAATTTTCAAGAACTTTAGGAAAAAAATTCTAAAATTGTGTTTTAATTGAGATTTTTCTTGTTAAGTACTTTGTTATTATAGTAGATTACATTAGTATATAGTATATAGTTATTAGTATATTATATAGATTATATGTAGATTATAAACTTAACAAACTCAGATGTATAAATCAGACACTTTGCTAGTACATTAGATAAAAACCACCTGAGAATAAACAGATCATAATTTGCAGGTTCTGCTAAACAGCATGACTTTGAATAACAGATATATTTTTTTAGAGTGCTGTGTGCAAATTTAGTTGACACAGAAAACACAGCTAATTTGTTTACCTAATGGCATGTGTTAACCAAAAGCAATTTTCAGCTGCTTTTAGATCTTGTGAAAATGTTGGAATTTTTCCTAAGACTTATGGGATGTTTTTTCAACGATATGTGAATATTTTAATATATGTTAAGAAGAATATGACATTCAGAGACTGCTGAACCTCTTAAATCATAAGCAAAACAACATAGAATGTGTAACACTCTTGATTCCACAAAACATTCTGAAAGGTTAATTCTCATAGTAACATAACCATGGTTTACCTACCCATTATATGCTTGCTATCATAATGCAAATCTGACATTTGGAATGGAATGAAAAATTCACGAGCACAACTAGATCCTTTTCTACCAGAAACTACTCTTTTTTCCCCCCTTTTTTTTTCTTTTCTTTTTTTTGTCTTCTTCTTTTTTTTTTCCTTTT